>JAYDZE010543017.1:0-14340 GCA_034509125.1 Monilaria moniliformis
TCAAAACGATGTCGTTGAGATAATTGTCATTTAAATCATAACTTTTTGTTGAATTCCGGCCAACACGTCACCACCAACTTCACCGAAATTTTGATCTGTGGGATAATTGGGAAAATGTCAAAAGTTATGATTTTATGTTCTAGTTTCAAAAGTTATAGAATTGACCAAAAGTCAATGAAAAATTATGATTTAAATAGAAATTTTTCCTTTAAAATAAATTTATTTATCCCTTACCAATTTTATTTATAATTAGTTGTTTTTTAAGACACTAATAAGTCATCATAAACATGTTTGGTCTTGGTAGCTAGCATCATATAAAATGTGTATCTCGTGTAATCTACACAAATCAAATCATATAAACATGTGTGCTTTAATTGGATTAGTTATATTAATAAGTTCTCTGTATTAAGAAGTTTAATCCCAAAAATAATTATACAATAACCGGAGAAATTCTAGAGATAAGAAAGAAAACTTGGTACGGCATGAAATAGATGATACGAATTCTGGTTATGATATTAACATTAGATATAATGCCTACAATATACACAAATAAAACATATATCCTAATAAGTTTCCTATTTCAAAAAATTTATTAAAAAAATAATAGTATCAATGATGTTTTCTATTTTATCCTTATCATCGATGAAAATTCTCTATTTTCATGCAATATTTAACAGTAATAAATGTAAATTTATTTACTTTCTTGGTACATGATTTTTTTACTGTAGAGAATATTTCTGAGTAAGTTATGTTTTTTCAGCATGACTTACTTGTAACTAAAGACCAAGTATAACTAATGAGGTCCAACTTAAGTGGCAAGGCTGAGACACCCAAAGACTCTTTTTAGCGAGAGTGCGGCGTAGTGGTCTCCCCTCGTGCAGTGTAGTGCCTTAATTGTTCTGATTTAGATCACTTATAATTTCAAAAAAAGAAGAAGACCAAATAACATAATAATCCCCATATCTTTTCGCATGACTAACTTTTGTTTACTAAATTATATCTTATGGTGGTTTTGGAATTGATCCCTATCCTATTGTCTAATTCCAAATTAACATTGTTATCATCAAGTTATTCATTACTTAGTTATTAACATCCATATTCAATAACCATTTCCATTTGAATAAATGGTCCAATTAAGCTAGCTTTTCATTAAAACGAAGAAGAAAAATATTTGTGCAACATTAATTAAAAAGGTGACCCACCCTTCAATATATATAAAATCTATATAAGTTGATGAGATGTAGCTAGCTTATTACTTTATGTGACAAAGGTTGGTAGCATTTGTCCTCATCCTCTCTCACATACTTGTCACAAACATGAATTTATGTAGATAATTTAGTTAAATAATGACCTTTCAAAGCTTAAATAGTAATTATAGATTCTTAAAATGTGATCAAATAAAATAAAAGTGGCTACCTATCTATATAGCTTGAAATCCATTAGTAGGGCAATAATATCATGATTGCTTGTTAATTTGTACATGAAATTAAGTACAAAACATTTTGTAAAAAGCTACCTTTTACCTAATGATGTAAAATATTAACCAACAAATTCAAGTGGGATCCCAAGATACTATGAAATGGATGACTTTTAGGCGACTTATAACCTATAACCTTATATTTTACTTAGTATTTAAGTCTATGACTCCACCCCACCAAACCTTGTATTAATTTATTTATTGATATCTTTTCCTCTTCCCTTGGTCCCAAAAGTTGAATTTTACATATGTTGATAAGTATGCTACTTAAAAAATTAATAATAATGAAGAGGAAAAAACAATAAATAATGTCTATTCAAAGGTGCCATTCATGTCACACACTAAAGTCATTAAAAAATTTAATATTTAAATATTGTTAGAATACACAAATTAATGCTACTAGTAGATTTGAATAGAGTGATTGAAAAATCAATCCCAAAATGGGGCCTAATCAGATACATATTAATTTATTGCCTGTGGTTTAGCCCTAGAAGTTTTGTTAGATTTCTTTAATGCCATTTCAGACCAAGTAAAACAATTATTTTTTTAAAATTCCATTTTTAATAACTTCAACGGGACTTATTTAATTCTTGCGGGGCCATGACTTAGAAAAATTCGGTTCAATTTTAAATGATATGGGGAAAGGCTCTTCCTGTTCAGTTATGGACTTTATTTAGATTTCTCTTATTACTATTTTTGTCAGATTAATGTACCCCTCTTCATTTTTCCCGTGTTATTTGGTCATTGTTTCCCGTTAATTGCATCTCATGTCACACTTCATTAGTCACTTATCTATGCAATGATATATATTTTTTTTATCTTATTTAGAGATTCATAATTTAAATATATAATATAGTAGATAATTTAGAGGCCATAGTTAATTAATTGTGCTTCTTCCATACCTTTAATTAGAGGTACACGCAATACTCCTCATTTTTGAGGAATTTGCATAAATTATTTATCAGAAAAAGTTTTGTAACTAATCACCCTTCAAGGTATGAGTATGAGCTTATTAATATTTTACTTTTCTAACAACAACAAACATACTATGTATTATATAGGAAAATTCGATCAATCGTGTACATGTACAACATCAATTCATTAATTTTGCGATATATGAAGTACAATCGGGAAAAATATGAATTCTTGAATCTTTACTAATGGTTACATTTTATTTTTCCTCACACTCTCATTGAATGAACAAAAAGATTAAATGTTTTTCACTAGAAAACAACTTGGGTCATGACAGCTGATATTTTGCTAAAGTGGGTGTTCTAATTGTTCTACTTTATTGACACTTTATTTTATAGTCAAGATTGAACCATAACAAAAAAATTTGTCATCTTTCAGACAAGCTATAGCTTGATAGGCCCCATTGACATAAGTTGCACTGCTACACACCCTTTTATTAAATATTTCGAAATAACTTCGCAAAATATATATCGGAGGAGCTTTGCTTTTGTGGTAATCAAAATTGCCCACATTACAAAAATAATTAAATAGGGCCAACCCCAAATTTTATAATTGATAGATTGTTCTTTGCAGAAACCAAACAGTAATGTCCTTCTCATTTGGGTCACTTTCCAGTCTGATGATTACATTAAGTAAAGGACCAACATTCTCATGTTATGGCTCCACAGTTTTTCCGACGTTTGAATTTTCATAAACAAATTACTCCATATCATTTTTATTTATTTATAATTCTAAATAAGATGTTTGAGGGCTTAGTTAATTATTTATGATTTCTATACCAAACAATATTGTCGAGAATATATTATTGGTTCTTTACTGTTATTATTTTTCAATTTCTGAAATCTCTACAGCAGGCATTGTCTTCGTTGTTGTTGTTGTTATTATTATTATTATAAGGAAGTGGTGGATTAGGATGGTCCAGATAAAAACGCTAGAGAAGCCAAAAAAAATTTGTAACATGTGGGTAACTTATTAATTAATGAAACTGAGTGTTGAGAAAAGGAAAAAAAGAAAGAAAGTGCAATTTGATTGATAAAATTAGAGAGAGAGAGAGAGAGAGAGAGAGGATTGGAAAGAAAGAGGAGAGAGAAAAGTATGAAAGGAAAAATGGGCTTTGGACAACTTTAGAGATAGGGCCCATTTGGACAAAGACATGAAAGAATTGAAAGGCAAGCAGTTGTGGAACAAAGAGTGGGAGTGATATATAGGTGATAATATATATGATCCCTCCGTCAATGGTGGTCCTCCACCGCCTTGTGGTGGCGCGACCGGCAGGGGCTGCCCTCATCCACGTGGGAGAGGTGGTCCAGCTGGCCAACCGCCTCCGACACCGCGACCCGTGTCGCCACAAGAAACAAAAGGATAGATGAAATGACAGACTGTGTTAGCTAATGCCATGGGAGATAGGGATGACAATACTGCATGTTGTTGTGATCTAATTAATAACCCCCAGCATCTTCATTAGCTTATTGCTGCGGAGGTTGCTGCCTCTTTTCTTTTTGCATGCTCACCAAAAAAATTGCTTCACACCTTATTGTCTCTACTACTTCTTTTGCTTCACAGACAAAAGCACTCCTCGGTTCTACTAGGCCACCTTCAAGGGTGTGTACGAATGTGTGTAGATTTTTAACTTTAGCTTTAACTCATAAGGAACCTATTTTGAAAGAGTTATTGCTTTTTATTTTTGTAAAAATTTATAATAAGTGCAAGCACTCTATTTTATATTTCAACTTTACAAACACCTTTTACTTACCAAAAAAATCACACTTGTATCTACATAATGTGACCTTTAGTAATACTCTTTATTCACTAAAAACGCGTCCACCAACATCCATAAACTATTTTCTTAAAGCTTATGTCAGTCAAATATTGTATACTATTCATGGACGGATGGAGGGATTACTAATTAGACTAAAGGTCTGGTATAGTTTGACAGCTTAATAATGAACCCAGTGAAGTCCGCATTTGAATCAACTTAGATGCTCTTTTGTTTTTTTTTTTATATTATGATCAGTGTTTAAAAATTGTATTTTGTTGAAAAAATAATAAGAATTTATATAAAATGAAATGGAAGCAAATACTCTGAAGAAAATAATTATAAAAAATGTGAAAGGAAAGGAGGAGGAGAAAGAATTCCTAAAAAATATTAAAAAATAATGAAAAAATAAGCTCTTATGTAGGCGAATAAATAAAATTATAATTTAATCCAAAATGATTTATTATAAGTTTGTGCACCCTATAGTCTTGTAACTGGTTAATTCAGTTTGTCCACTACCCATGCAATAGGAAATTTGGAAACGGCCCTACCCAGCCCATGAGTTGAGATATTGGGCCTTCATCTGCCTACACATTGAGCCCAACTAGCATGTGAATTTTTATTTATTTATTTACTACCATGATTTTTTCAAGAAACAACAATGATTGGTGTCACTACCTACATTGCTACAATCAAATTCATTAAGCACCACCACACATATTTAGAAAACCACAACATCTAAAAGAAAGCAAGTTTCCTCTTTTTCTACCACCACCACAAAAAATAAAATAAAAATAAAAATTTAAAAAAATATATAGGACTGGGTTTATATAGATGATTCAACCAAGTTTTCTCTGGGCAGATAATCCCAACTACTTCTTCGACTTAAAAACCGAATTGTTAGTTATCACGAACCCTTAATTACAGCATTTATGATATTTTCTTAAGCTATAATTGATAGTTTCAGTGCAAGGGATTTAGTCAACATATATTAATTATGAAATAATGGTACTAAATTGCATTTGGTGGCAAGCGGCCCTTAGTTAAATGTAAACAACAAGGCCTCATTTGTCCTTTTACCTTCAAAAATGGATAATATTATCAAACCAATACCTCATGATAATATTATTTCTCGTATTGGAGTAAAAAGAAGGAATAAGAAATACTGAAATCCTCTTTTATAGACAATGACGGAAAATAAAGAATGGATTTAAAGGAAGAGAGTTTTCTTATCTCTCATTTTCCTTATACCTCAAAGCAGATGCACTCTTAAAGTTAAGAATAGTTTAGTAATGGAGTGCTATTCTTGACCATGATCCCAAATTCATATGAATCTCACTAATGCTTATAATTTTATAGGTTTGAGTCTCTCGTATAGTTTTCTAAATATCATTTAGCTGTCATGTGTGGCTTGTAAGTTATTATATAAAAAGATAAAATCTTAAAGATAACGACTGTAAGTTTCTATGAACATGAAAATATATTTGTAAAATTCGCCGTCGTCGTCATCATCTCCAACCATTTCACTTGTGGAAGACCAAAAAAGACAATTGCGGTGTTTTATGTTACTCCATGTAATATATTAGTTGTTTTATTTATTTTTGTGCGTCATAAAATGATAATGCAAAGTTTTTTTTGAATATTTCTCTCTTAAGAAATTCCTTTTTACTGTGCTTTGAGCTTAATTCTAGTCCATAAGGGTATATGAAGAAAATTGCGTGTGAATTATATACATTATATTAAGCTGTGAGAAAAGATGATGGAACCTATACAGGCTACATTACTAAAGCAGTAAAACAATTAAGTACTACTATTATTATGTATGCTGTCGCTCGAGAAGGTTCTTATGTACTTTTTCTAATATTTATTTTATAATTGAGTTTATCAAAAATGGATAGAAGTGGATTAATATGAGAGACTTGCAAAAAGAATAATTAAGTGCCCAATTTGAGCGCCTTTATACTTTGTCGGATAAGAAGTTCAAAATCCAAATTAGTACAAAATGTCAATGTATTGATCATTTTGATATTGTTAGTGCACATTTTCTCTTTAAATAATGACCACGTTTTTCTTTAACTGCATCGCGCTTTATGTGAGTTTATGAAGTTAATAATTAATTTCTGCATATAATTTTAATACATATCATAATTTATTAAGAGTTAAAAATATTAACGAATAAACTTGATAAAAGAAAGTAGATAAAAAAATCACGTGTTTCGTAAAAATTATGAGATATTGCTCCTTAATATCAAACACGAATTTATAGCTAATGCAGACAAAAAAATTCAATATTTTATATATAGGAATATTTAATGTTCACAATATGTCACAAAAATACTTATAGTATAGTGGATAAGATGTTTTATTTCTTATTATTGGTTGAATGACCAAACCCCATTAGGCATATATTAAAATAATTTTTGAGAAATGCTTAAACAATATCCAAAAATCGGTTCAATTGGCCGGCGTTTTCCGGCCAACCACCGGTTTTTTCCGGATTCGTGACAGTTTGATAATTGAACGGCTTTTATGACTGAACCGGACAGGAAAATACGCCGCTTCGCGGCCGAATCAGTTGAACCGGCCGATCCAATTTGATCTTTAAAATACTGAGTATTACTATAGATAACGATTGATGCTAACGTGGACGTAGAAAAGTTCCAACGTTTAGAGATAATTAAATTGTGGCTCTTAGCCAAACAAAGGCTAACGTAACGTCGGCTGCATCAAGTCAAAATTTAATCATTTTTTATATTTTCTAGATTTGATGTTTTCTATCACTCATCTGGTGCACAACCTTTTTATTCTACTATGATTTAAAAATGAAATTGCAACAACGAATCGTTGATAAATTATGGACGTTAATTTAAAATTTTGAGGAATTTTCAAATTTAGTATTTAGAAGATCGATCAACTAGATCTAACTGAATTATCTTTCAATAAAGATATTCTTATTGAAAATGGAGCGATTATGAATTTATTAAGAGACTGATCGGCTTGCAAATAGTGTATATATTTCAGTTATCTATTACGCGATTACGAAAATATTGAAAGTATAATACTGTATCCCAAACTGAACACCACTCAAATCGCATAACGGGTAAGCAATAAGCAACGATTATTGATTCATTCAGTTTTATAGTTACCAGATAACCAAAACCGATTAACCAACCCTTATGTTGTGTTAGAGACGAATCCAACAAATACAGAGGGAAGAGGGCTTCAGGTTGACTAAGTTAGATGGGCACTAATAATCTGATATTACAAACAACGTTAAAGTTCTCTTAGGAGCACCGGTGAGGGTGTTGATAAAAGGGCCTACGACGCTGAAGTCCGTGAATAATTTAAATACACTCGATGGTCAAAATGATAATGAATGGAAAAATAATTGACACATAGCAAGGGAATGTAAGAATTCACTTGATCGGGTGGACCCTGTTGGTCCAATATGTGACATTGTGAATGATTTGATGGGTCGTTTGGCTTAGTTGGGTTATAAATAGCATAAGGGCAGCTAGGGTTTCACCTAGGCGTACCCTCTAGTCCTAGATGTTGCGATATTTGTGGAATTGATATCCCGCGAAGTTATCCTACCTTATTCCCTAAGTTGCTACCTCTAGGGCTATGCTTAATTCACCTTGTTGGCCTGACATTTTTCTACCATACTATCTATATCTTAGTCTTTGAGTCTGTGTTATTCGAAATAGGATTTTTATGCTAATTGGACCGATAATATATATTTTGATGGACTATACAAATTTTTCTCATTACACGTTTTGATATAAATTACTAAGAATGATTTAATTATTATTCCTCCTGACCCAAGAAAATAATAATTTATTCTTTTTTAGAAAGTACCAAACTTTAGTATAATTTAACACTAGAATTGCATTAAGACATACTTTGACTAAAATAACTTTATTTAATATTTGTGGAAATATATGAAGTATCAAATAAAGATAAAATAAAGCAATTGCATAAAAATTATATTTTTCAAAGAGAATTAAATAAATATTTTAATGTGTGAAAATTAAAAATGGACCAATTTCGTAAAACGAATAGAGTATTTCCAATCTTTTTTTTTTGTAACGCGCTATACTCGATTTTGTTGAATTACTCATATTTTAGTATGAGATATAATCATGGATGGTTAGCATAATTTACTTATAAAATCAGTTAGGTAGACAATGCATCATAATTAGACTGTAACGGGACTAATTTGATATTTAATATCTATATGCTTAAATTATATCTTAATAGTGTAATTTGGAACTTCATATGATAAAATATGATCAATCGAACATTTATGGTAAAACAATATAGTATGATTATATGATAACAATCTTCTCTTGTAGTAAAGATTCCAATGTCCTTTAAAAGAAAAAAAGGAAATTATAGATTCTAAAAAGAATATGACCAGAAGCTGTTGTGAGAAAGGAAAATAGTTAGGACACTGCAATTTATTTTTTCCCATAAAGTCAACATAGCTTATAAGGTTTTCTTTACAAAACATGTGATTTTGTAAACGTGAGATATACATTTAGATTTAGCACATGATAGTTAATTTCAATATATACATTACTGCAATATTAAAATGATATGGATTTTGCGAATTCACAAATGTTATTTAATTTGTATTCTATTGTTTTCTACCTGATTTTCTGAAATTGGTGAAATATAAAAATAGAGAAGTAACTGTTTAGCAAAGATTTAAACTTTAGCAGAAACCAATGAGAAAGCTCCAAACTATGGTGGATGGAGAGAAGGCCAAAATTTTGGCAGATGTTTGCTTACAATTCAAGTAGTTGTTAGGTGTCCACTTTGTTCTTGAGTGCTTTCTTTTCTTGTGGTTTATAGTCCAGCATAAAATCAGCACTCACCATTTACGCTTCTCCTTAGTAATTAGATTGGGTGATTTTGTCACACACGCATATTGTGATGTGTGGAAATGGCGTATCCTGTCAGCTCTTGTGACTCTTGTTGGTGACTATGCTTTCGTCGCCCAAATTTGATGCCTCGTCTGATCTGGGTCTCATCAGATTCTTCCAAATTCTGCAGATTCTTCATCTGTTTCTGGTAAACCCATCTCTCTCTCTCTCTCTCACGTATTTCCTGCTGTGGTTCTTGGTGTGTTGTGGAGAAGTTTTTATCATCAATAGATTTAAACAGGCGAGCAATCTTGAAAGAATGTACCTTTCCCATTTTGATGAATGAATTGGGAAATGGGTTTTGAAGTTAGATAGTGGAGTTGTTGGACTGTTTTAGAAGCTTGAAAATTGATGGGTATATTGGGATTATGTTGGGTTCAATTGAGATGGTAGGCCTTCTGCTGAATATAGGAATAAAATTGGTGGCTTGGCTTTGCTTTGCTTTGAGAAAGTTGGAACTTGATTTATGGAATTTAAAATTTGCGCCAGTGTTAATCAATGCCACAGTGAATCTTGAGTTGAATGATTGTTTGATCTTGATTCCTTTCCTTTTGTCTTCTGCTGAAATTAATGTCCTGGAAAGTTTGTATGCGTAATTAGCTGAAGATTACGCTGAAGAATAGAAGTTGAATTCTTGGTTTGTATAATGATTGAAGATAACTAGTTTGCTGCCTGAGAAGCTTCAAAATCCCTTGCCAGTCTGCAGTATATAAGTGTCGAGGCGGAAGCAGATAGCAGAATTCATAATGGGCTGGCTAACCAAGATCCTTAAAGGCCCCAGCCACAGAATCTCAAAAGGGCAGTATCATGGGAAATATGAAGATGATACAATTTGGGAAGGACCTCCGATTTCAGGGGTAATCTCCCCTTTACTTGTCCCGTATCATCATTGACTCAACTTCATCTGCATTGCTGATGTTTTCATCATTTTCTGTGTTGATTCTTAATGTAGGATCAATTGTCAGATTTTGACAAGGAAGAACTTGATAGAGCAATTGCACTTTCCATTGCTGAAGTGGATGGGGATGAGAAAGGGAAAAGAGTTGTAGGTAAGTCAAGCGGCTGCAAGATTTTCTCTTGAGGATTAATACCCAATGGTAGATTCTTTCAACTTATTTCTTGTTATCGGGCTTCTCTTGTGATATCTTTATGTGATTATGAACAAATTAAAAAATTGTCAGTGAAGATTGTGACATCTTTTTTATGAGCTCTATGGTATCTCTATATTATGAGGCAATGACGTAAAGAAGCATCATGTATTTGAAAGCTTATTAAGGGTTTGGTCTAGAGTAAGCTTGGTAACTTACTCAAACTCCTGAATGTATCAGATAGTGATTCTCAGTTGGACGAAGATGAGCAGCTTGCTAAGGCTCTGCAAGAAAGTTGGAATGTGGAGTCCTCCCCTCAATCATCTCCACCCCGATCACCTCCACCTCGACCGCCTCCTCCTCGATCACCTTCTCCTCGATCACCTTCTCCTCGATCACCTTCTCCTCGACCACCTTCACCTCGACCACCTTCACCTCGACCACCTTCACCTCAATCACCTCCACATCAATCACCTCCACCTCGGTCACCTCAATTTGATTATGGAAGTTTTGTACCACCTTCTCCATTCTACTATCCTTCAGGATACAGGTATTACATTTCCCAGTAATTTTTTATTTTCAGCTCTCTTTATGTTTCGATCAAAATTTCCAAAATTTTGTCAACCTATCAGATGGATTGGTGAAATGTATTCTTTGAAGTTCTGGCTGGGTTGTTTATGCAAAGTAGATCTGCAAATAGAAATCTAAAGTTACAGAACTGGAAACATACCCATTCTTATACTTTATATACGATTTCTATGCAAGTTTTAAGAAGGTTCTCAAGTACATTAGCAAAGTCATTAGTTGTTACTTCAAGTAATTCAAGTTTTTAAGTGCTATATTCAGTAATTAAACTTCATGTTTACTTTTAGAGGCTGTACTCCTTTTCTATCTCTTGGATAATATCAACATCCTTTAATAGGACAGAAGTACTATTTAACAGTAAGACCAGGCAAGCTATTGTGCCTTGGACACTTTTATGGGTCTCTCGTGTTAGTGTCTCAAAAAGAATTAGTACTTTTATATCAAATGTTGAAAATTGAAATGAATGTCTTGTTAGGACTTATTTTTCGATGTGCCTCGTATGAGTTGCCTATTCTTTCTGTAGAGAATACTTGTTTTTTTAATTCTCATGGACCTGGCTTATTCTCCTTGTGTAGAATCTGTGCTGGTTGCAATAGTGAAATTGGCCATGGAAGATACTTGAGTTGCATGGGAGCTGTTTGGCATCCAGAATGTTTCTGTTGTCATGCTTGCAACCAAGCAATTTCTGATTATGAGGTGCTGAACAGTTCCAAGAATACTAGTTTAATTTTCTGACTTTCTAGAGCCTCTTTGGTATTACCTTTTTTCATTACTTGATTGGACCAATAATCTTCTGAGCTGACTTCTTCTCGGATTCTGTTTCAGTTTTCCATGTCTGATAATCGTCCTTTCCATAAATCTTGCTACAAGGACTTGCACCACCCCAAATGTGATGTTTGCAAGAATTTTGTGAGTGTTCATATTCCATTGCAGTATGTTATGTTTGGTACATACATTTTTTTTTTTATTATTGTAGAAATGGGCCACTCACCCCCTTAAAAGGCCTTATAAGAGGGGATAGTTATCCAAACTTATATAGAAAGACATGACCATTACCAAGTTGATATGGGACAAGAAACATTGGTCTCAACAATTACATTAGGCCAACTACTTTGCTATTATTTGAATGGTTTTAGACCAGACTGAGTTATATTCGTTATATGGTATTTCTTGAGTGACCTGCAAGAATCATACTTATTACTTGAGAGCTTTGGTTAATTCTCATTTTCCATCTATGTAGATTCCCACGAATGCTGCTGGACTTATTGAGTACAGAGCTCATCCTTTCTGGCATCAGAAGTACTGCCCTTCACACGAACATGATGGAACACCCCGCTGCTGTAGCTGTGAAAGAATGGAGGTGAGCAGTACAAATAATCTTTTTTCTAAATTGAAAGCGACACTGAAAGAAAGAGCCACGAACAGGATATCTTCACAAACCCAAAATAAATGTTTTACTATTGTTTACCTATTTAATGGGCATGTGATAATGCAGCCTGTAGATGCCAGATATCTAGTTCTTGATGATGGAAGAAAGCTGTGTCTCGAGTGTCTAGACTCATCAATAATGGATACACATGAGTGCCAACCACTTTACCTCGAAATACAAGAATTTTACGAAGGTTTAATGATGAAGGTGGAGCAGCAAGTGCCATTACTCTTGGTCGAGAGACAAGCACTAAATGAAGCCATGGAAGGAGAGAAAACTGTAAGTTCTATTCTGTGTAAGCATCGTAGTTTTCCTAAAGTTCCCTCTGCAAAGGGGCTGATTTAGTATTATTTATTCCGTCACCAGGGTCATCACCACATGCCGGAGACTAGAGGCCTTTGCCTGTCAGAAGAGCAAACTGTTAACACGGTATGAGCAAATCTTCAAAGTGAACTAAAAATCAACTACATAACATTGTGAGGATATTTTCGTTCTTAACTTTCAACCCTTAAATTCCCAGATACTGAGGCGACCCAAAATAGGAGAATATCGGATAACAGCCATGTTCCCTGAGCCTTACAGGCTCGTTCGAAAATGTGAAGTAACAGCAATTCTCATTTTGTATGGTCTACCGAGGTAGAGTCACTTACATGCTATATGTATTATACCTCATCTTCCCCTTTGGATCCTCACCATAACTAACCTGTGGCTGATGTAGGTTACTGACTGGGTCGATCCTGGCTCACGAAATGATGCATGCATGGCTCCGTCTTAAAGGTATATTTTCACTAATTTCACCATTTTGAATAAACATTTCTCTTGCTGCAGTACATGTCTACTAACTTTTTAACTAAGTCCCGTTTCAGGTTACCCGAATCTAAGTCCAGAAGTCGAAGAAGGTATCTGCCAAGTGCTAGCTCACATGTGGTTGGATTCAGAGATCATTGCTGGCTCTGGCGGCAATGCCGCTTCTGCTTCATCGTCATCATCTGCTCCCTCAACCTCAGCATCCTCGTCTGGCTCTTCGAAGAAGGGGAAGAGGTCTGAATTCGAGAAAAAACATGGTGAATTTTTCAAACACCAGATAGAATCAGACAGTTCAGCAGCATACGGAGACGGTTTCAGGCAAGGCAACAAGGCAGTGCTCAAATACGGGCTGAGGAGCACTCTCGATCACATTCGGCTCACTGGGAGTTTTCCTTGTTAACTTGACAGCTGAGCTCCATTTGGTATGGAATTCTTGCTCTATATTTGTATATGCATGTCTTGCATAACGGATGCCTAGAAATCAAATGACTTTTAACTTTTCTTTAACTTACAAGCGCTATAGAATACAAGGAAAGGAAAAATAAGCCACCAAATGTAATTGTGCCGAAATATTTGTTCATGTATCATCAAATAACTGGTATGAGATTCTATACGAAGTTTCCCCTTTAAGAACTATTTGAATGTTGATATTTAGATTTCAGTTTTGTTTTGATGGTAGTGGCTTTCTATAGGAATATTATATATTCATTTGGTAGTGTGTGTGTGTGTGTTTTCTTATCTCAAAGGTAAGATATATTCCTACTTTTGGAGCTGTTTTGAACATGTACAGTCTGCCTGTATACCTAATAATAAGGCAGACACCACTAGATCCTCCATGCAGTTCTTAAGCATATGTTTATATATATTTGGCGTTTGTATTTGTAATTTCTCTAGTTGTCACAAATCAAAATTTTGGAATGACTTAAATTAAAAATAATTTTTTGGAGCACTCAGCCCAAGAGTAGTCGAAAATAAAAGGTTATGTCTTAGTGCCTTGCCTACCATCAACAAATAAAAGTTTAGATCAATATATGCATTAGTGGTAAACCAATACTAAAATTTTAATAATGCACGAATAAAATAATTACAGAAAATATTTCATTAATATATATTTTGTAGTAGGACAAGGAGAAGAGGGATAGTGAGACATAAATCTACACTTTTTTCTTACCAACTATACAGTGTTTCATCGTCCATTATGTTTAACTAGTGTTCCACCTATGCGATGCACAGACATTTTATTTGCTTCATTTTTTTCTTCAACTGTGAATTAATTATTTTAGATGGAGAATAATTTT
>JAYDZE010543028.1:0-14340 GCA_034509125.1 Monilaria moniliformis
AGCATCTTTGCCTCAACAAAATCCCCATCTCTCGCTGCGGACACCAATCTTTCTCCTGAAGCTGAGCAGCCAAACGAATTCCCCATTCCTGGTTTGTTCTTCGACAAAGATTGAGAAACCAGTTTTTTTTTTTTTGGCTTTCCTTCTCTCTCTAAATCTTTGTAAAGATCATGTACGTGGTGATGGTTTTGTCTGGCGTTGGAGAGTGGGAGAGGGAAGTGGGGGAAGAGTTTATAATTGAAGAAACATGATTACATAAATTAGGTCAACTGTCATCATACAATTCTCCTTTTCGTTTCCTCTAAAAGCTAGAAACAGGAGATTAACATGAGATTACTTTTATTAAAACTTTCAAGAAATAGACTATAATTTATTGGGAGTGACAAGCAGCGTTGCTGTTCAAGAAAAACAAATGGGGAAAGAGTTATTGGATTATGGCCACTGACGAAAAAAGAAAGGTCGTAAAATAAAAATAATTTATTAGAGGATCCAAAGTTAAATAAATTAAATTATATTTTATTAAGGTATGCTTGTAAAATAGATTTAGAATTGATTTGGAATTACAATTATATGAAATTGGAATTTTTAAGTTATGGTAGTCTAATTCAATTTCAAATCATTTGTTTGGTAAGTTAAAAATTAAATAAGATTCGGAATTGAATTTTAATTGAATAATTTTATATATTTTTTATTTATACACACTATCTAATTCTATATTATTTTTTATATATTTTGAGTTGTGTGTGCAAGTGTATGTGTCGTGTGTATTTGTTATGTGTGTTGTGTGTCTGTGCAGTGTGTATATTATGTGTGCGATATTGTTGTGTGTGTTGTGTGTGCCTGTGTGTTTGTTGTGTGTGTAATTTTATGTGTCGTGTGTGTGTTGCGTAAAATGTGTGTGTGTGTATTGTGTAAAATGTGTGTGTGTGTGTGCGATTTTGTCGTGTGCGTTGTATGTGTAGTGTGTATTGTGTGTGCGTTGTGTGTGTAGTGTGTATTGTGTGCGCGATGTTGTCGTGTGTGTTGTGTGTGTAATTTTGTGTGCCGTGTTTGTTGTGTGTGTTTTTGTGTGTCGTGTGTGTGCATGTGTATTGTGTGCAATTTGTGTGTTTGTATTGTGTGTAGTGTGTGTATTGCGTGCAGTGTGTGAGGTACTCAATTTTATTTTTATTTGAATTTCCAAATCTCTACTTTAACTATATAATTCAAATTGTGGAATTAAGTGAATTTGGAATTATAATTCAATTCCAAATCCAAAATTTTTTGTGGTACCAAATAATGATTTTTGAATTGAAAACTTCAATTTCAAATATAAACCCTCAATTTCGTGATATCAAAGGGATCAATAGAATCTTTTGCCCTACACTTAAAAAGATAATTCAAATTACCAACTTTATCCAAGTATGGAGTATTTCTTTTCCCTCATTGAACAGTGCGTTTTATTGTTTTTGAAAGATTTGTTGTATTATTGATTCTTAAAAATTGCTCATTTGTTTACATCAAAGAAAATGCTCATTTGTGGGTGTATGGGTTACTTCTGTGGCTGATGATGTTGAGATTGTCTGTATCTTTCTCTTTCTAATATTTTTAGGGCTTCTTTGTGATAACTGAATGTAATCAAAATATGCCAAAATAAGTCACAAAGAGCTGAATCTGGCCTCTCTTCCAACGTGTACAAGTAAAAATTTACCTACTAAAAAAAAAGAAAAAAATATTTTCTTATAGAATTATGAAATTGATACTTACTTGGGAATAATTTAAGTTGAGCTAGCTATTAATGCATATTTTACTTTTTAAAAATCTCATGAAATAACCAATTAATGGTGAGCTTGAAAGATGAATTATGGGGTGATGCTAAAAAAGATTAAAGTTGTATATGGGTTGGTTGCTTATCAGTGTAGTGGGACATTGAGCTTCTCTTTATCCTTAAAATATGAGGAAGAAATAAATAACCCACCACCCTTAACTCTTATGATTTCTTTTTATTTTTTCATATTTAAGAGACAAGAGAAGGGACACTTCCAAGACAACTACCTGTTGTCTCTTAAAATCTCTCCACTTTTGCCTACCGTACTCCACGTCATAAAAAATAATTACCACCTTATAAAACTTTTATTTACAAATCATTTTAATTGGTTTTTGTATTTTTTATTTGTTGAAATTTGAAGTCTAACGTGGAAAAAATATTTGACATAGGTCCATGTTAAGAATTATACATGATTGGTAATGTATTGGTTCCAACCAAGTACAAAAAATATATTGCTTTCTGTCGTTGTTACATATGGTGGTAAGTAAATGAATCAAAAAGTATGGAGGATTGAGGAGTAATGCAGTCTGTGCTTGGGAGGCACGATATATTGAAAGCGTGGAGCAATAATTATTGTGGGAACAAAATAACTAAATAAGGCAGATAAATGGGGCAAGTGAGTGATCGTGAGCACGAAGCCATAAAAGTTGGAATTTGTGTTTCGAATTTGGGCATGGCCCTCTGTCCTGTCTTTCTTCCCACAAAACCATATTGGTCTTGCTCTTTTCAGGGTTCCTTTAATTGAAAATAGTAATGATAATTGCAAATAACATGAATCTACTTGTATACTATAATTGCAATACGATATTTTATTTTATTACAATTATCATATCCCCAACTAGCTAGAACGTCTCCATTTAAAACTACGTAGTTTCAAATATGATTTGTTAGGATAAAAGACACAGAAGTCGAGAATAATTGTAAATTAAACACAACCATTTTAAATGATTGCAAGTTGGATACAACCTTTGTTATTTTTTTTTTTTCAATTAAAAGTTATAGTAAGCTATTTCAATCTGCTCATCTCAAACTGTGCCATATTTTTTCTGTGTCGCTCGTTAGCAGTAAGCACTTGGGCCTTCCTAGTGGGTATGCTAGAATCCGAAAGGGTACAGAAAGAGTGTTTGAAAAAAAAAAAAAAACTATGGGAAAGTTTTAACTAGTCAATATTAAGAGTAATGTATTATTTTAGTCGGTCTCATAAAAGAAAAAATAAAAATTTATTCGGATAACATGATGATTTACTAATAAAAAAACCCATGTGAAGTAAAATTTCCCGTATTTGGCATAGGAAAAGATAAATATAAATCATGAAAATTTAATGGCAATGAAGCAGTATATTATTTTGGTGGAATGGATTTATCCTTTTCTTTCTAAAAACTTTGCCTGTCTGATCCAACGTTTGGCAGTGATATTAGTAACATCAAGAACATCATACGCACAAAAAGAAATTTAAAAAATGGCTTCGCCCGGACTCGAACCGGAGACCTTCAGTGTGTTAGACTGACGTGATAACCAACTACACCACGAAACCACGCTTGCATGTAGGCCCTTCAGCTTTGTATTTATATGGGCATAGCCGACTGGTATATTAACCCATGAAAGGAACTCGATTGAAATTGAATTAAAGTAGACACAATTGATAAATTTTATTAATAATCAATATGCAACTGAAAATTTCAATTTATACATCACAAAAGTCTAAAGGTACAAGTTAGTAATTTACATCTCTCACTAATGATCGTTCGATCATGTCCGTTCGTTTTAAACGGTCACTAAATCGTGATCGCAAATTCAGAATTTTAAATTTACCTTAAATTTTTTAAAATACGACGTTGAAACCTTATTGAAACCCTTTTTTCCTAGAAGGAAACATTAATCACACCTTTTTATATTGAAGGAAACCTTGACCAAACGTTCTATTTATAGAAGGAAACCTTAACCAAACATTAATTACACCCTTTTACATTGAAGGAAACCTTTACCAAACCCTTTTTAGAAGGAAACCATAACCTTTCTTTTCTTAAAAAGAAATCTTAATCAAACCTTTTTCTGATAGAAGGAAACCTTAATAAAACCTTGTTCTTTAGAAGGAAACCATACTCAAACCTTATTAATCAAAGTTTCATCAAATTTGGCCATCTTTTCCTAGTTGTCACACATGAAACTAAAAAAAAAATACAAAACTACATCATTTGATACTTAAATTCATGCCTTCTTTTAAAGAGTTGGATTTGTGTATTTTTTATTAAGTAAAATAACAGAGAAAATATATGAAACGACACAATTTTTATTTTATGTATGTAATTAATGTAGATTTGGACTTGAGAGCTAAGCAAAACGACCTTGATTCCAATATCTGCTAGGACATTATTATGAATCCATATAAAATGTTAAGAGTCTGATTTGATAATATGCTTACATTAGGACACTAATATAAAAAGTTGCAAATGTCAGAGTGTTAAATAATATTTACCTTATAATTAATGGTCCCCAGATTACTGGCAGGAACTTTTAGTTGGTGGTGGCGCCGCCGTGATGGGCGGTGGGGGCATCAGCATCGGTTTGGCTTATAATGAGCCACACAACTCATTTGTTTCTCTAACTATTTCTCAATTGTAATAACACGTAAAAATTGTTCTGTTTTCTAAAATAAAATGATGTTAACAATCAACCAAAACTAGGTACATGACTTATCTAATCCATAAGTTGAATAAATTGATATAAAATATATATGAGTTATGTATCATTTGAGGTTTTGCGCCTAAAATACCAATAACTGAATCAAATTGCGAGGTTACTACTAGCACACAACTCACATTCTGAATCCACCAAACTATAATAACCAATTTCTCCTCGTTTCAAACCCAATCCAGTAATTTCAAGATCCAAACAAAATTATTAAAAGAAAGGATGCAGTTAATTAGTCATCTGACGAGCTTTGCAGTGGGAATGGCGGTGATACTGTTATCGGCTTTCTCGGTGGGTTCGTCCTCCGACTGCAGCACGGTGACGGCTTTGGTGTCGTCGTGCTCGAGCTTCGTCACATACGGGTGGCCCATCCTGCTGTATGGCCATGACCACCCTCAACAACGCCGCTGACTCAGGCGACAACCGCAGCAGCGTCTACCGCTGCTTGATGGAGTTGATTACCTCTTACAATCCTAACGCCACCGCAATCGCCACCTTGCCTGGCTTCTGCGGAGTTCCTCTCTGAGTCACCATTGATCCTAACACCGACTACGAATAATACTTTCTATCTCTCTCTATATGTTCTCTTTTTTCTTTGAAAAATGGAATACGTTATGAAAGTACAAATTCTGTGTTTGGTAATAGAATAGTATTATGCAAATGGACGAGAAGTTGAATATTTGGACCGTCTCCACATTGAGGAAGTGAAATTCAAGCTACCAGACCAGACATAATTATATTACGAGAAAAAATTCAAACTATATTATCAATCTCTTCAATTGTCTAGAATTTATAATTTTAACATTAATCGTGGGTTGTATTTGAATTGATAGATATGAAATTCAAGTTTTTACTAACAAATTTGTTGAGCTTCTTATGATAGATGTGGTTGCATTTACATCAAAATATATAGAAGTCTTAAGAATATTGATATGTGAGATTATCATTGGTTACGGTTATTTTAGAATTACACTATATCATTACTGTCTCACGCCACTAACGACAGTCATAATTTAAGGGAACATATATAAGAATAATGACAAACATTCAAAATAATTATTCTGATAAATGCACAAAACCTATAGAAAATCAAATTTTCATAGAGTATGATAAAGTAAGGATGTCTCATTATAGATTGTTTCTAAGACATACAAACTTTAAGCTCCCACTGATTCAAAGCCAACAACCAACATGTCTAACAATTAGGCACTCAAAGTGCTTGTTGCGTTTTGATGTACATACAAACTTGGTGAAAGGATTAATTAAGTTATCAATGATGGGTACTCTTTCTAATTTTATACATCTCATTCTATAAATTTTATGTTCATAACTTTTTGCAATGGTGGTTGAACCGGTAGTAGGATTCTGGAACTATTTCATCTTACTACACTACCATTAACGATAAAATATGTTCAGACTGAGATTCACAATCATCAAGGTCTGCTTGGAAACTAAAATCAGTATACCTAGTAACTAATAATTCTGGCTGCTTTGATAGGATGCTAAATTTGTATTGTGTCGTTGGAGATTAAGGAACAAACTTAGCCTATCAACAAGATTTATAGTTTCCTACTAACCTCTATACTATTGAATTAGTATATGGTAAGAGCGGGGTCGATCCCATGAGGAATGAGAATTTTGTCATATGTCTACCACACTTAAGAGGGGTCGGCGATGCCGCCATGCCTAAAACCGTTGTGATTGAAGAGAAATACATAAAATAAACCAACTGTGAAGAGTGGGGAAACTAATTATCCTATCAAATTAAAATCAACAAAATTAACAAACATAGTTACGAAAACAAACTGGGCAATTTGAAATTGAGGAAACAAACTGGGCAACTTGAATGTATAAGAAACGAAACTACTTCTAACTAAAAGTGTGGAAAACACAACAAAAACTAAATTGAAAGCAACAAAGCAGTGACATGAAACGCATGTTCAAACTGGGCAGGTTGAAAAGTAGGAAAATAGACTGGGCAGCTTAAAGGTGAAAACACGTAGCTAAAACTGGACTAATTTTCGAAAATTCGCAAAACATATTGTATTTACTCCTCCTTTCATTTCCCTCTTTTTCAAACCAAACAAACAAAGATGAAAAGCAGTTTCTGACTTAAAACAACAACATAAAGCAACAACCAACATCCCCAAATTAAAAGCAAAATGTACTTGGTCAACTTACCTATTTTGGAAGGAAACAACTTAGCTTTACTCAAGGCAATGAAATGCAGGAGTTTCAGGTCTTAAATTAGGAAAGTGGACAGAAACTTTGCAGAAAAGATGTTGGATATGAAAGATGGTAGGTGCACAACTCCTCAACCAACGTTAGTTGAATCAAAAGAAAAGAGTGTTGTTGTCTTTCTTTCTCTATACTCTTGCTTCCTTTTATAGTGCGGCTAGGAGTAGTTTGCAGCTAAGTTTTTCTGCCTCTTTCCTACTTCTTGTTGGACAATTATGCCCTTGGTCGCAGCTGGTAGCGCCACCTCACTGTTTTCTGTCGGGACCACTTTGTCCTGTTAGTGCTACCTCGGCTATACTTTCAAGCTGGGAAGTTTGAGTCCTTCTGGACAGTTTGTATGACAACTAGCTTTTCTTGCTCTTTTTTTCTTCTTTCGTACGCATTTCTAATCTTTCTTTGGCACTTCCACCCAGCTCTTGCTTCTTCCCATTTCCTGCACCAAATCATCAATTAAGTGTAGATTAGTCTAATAAAAGATTGACTTTAACCCTTAATTCCTAGCAACAATTAAGCCCTATCACCCACCACAAACTAAGTATTATTCATTAGTCCAACTAAGGTACTTAAGAATAGTTCTGACAGTTTTCAAAATTTCCCATCGGTATTTTGCTGAAATATGCATATCATGCTAAGCGCATAAACCACATCTAACCTAGTACATGTATTTGCATACATAACAGATCTTATAGTCGAAGCATACAAGGTCTTCTTTATGTATTAATTTTCTTGTCTTTAGAAAGACAACCAATATTAGAAAATACAATGTCATGTCTCATATGAAAATTTTCCTTTTTAGAATTCTCCATTGAGAAGCGCTTTAGCAACTTGTCTATGTAAGTTGACTGTAATAATTCCAACAACCTATTTGGTCTATCTCAAAAATATTAATACCACATATGTTGGAAACATCACTTAGATCATTTACCATAAAAGAAATGCACAACCAATCTTCACGGATTGCATCATTGAACAATTGCTCCCATAATCAAAATGTCATCGACGTATATGATAAGGAAGACAATGTTTCTATTCTCGCGCTTACTATAAATGCATAGATCTTATTTGCTTCTGACGATACCAAACAATTTGATAGCCTTGTCAAATCAAATATTCCAACTCCTGGAAGTTCGCATGAGTCCATAAATGGACTTCTTTAGCTTGCATACTACATTTGATATTTTCTTTTGATACAAAACCTTCAGGCTGTGTCATACATATATCGCATTTGAGTTCTCCATTGAGAAATGCGGTTTTACATCTATTTGCGAAATGTCAAAATCTTAGTATGAAACTATTATAAGTAATATCTCAATGGACTTGATTTTAGCGACAATGAAATGTTTCATCATATTCAATGCCCTTGCTTGACTATGACCTTTCGCTACTACCCTAGCCTTCTAGGTTTGTACCTCACCTTTTGCATGTATCTTCTTTTGAAGATTCCTTTGCAGCATATGGGTCAAACCATATGTGGCAATTCAATTAATTCCCAGATTGAAGTACATCGAGTCCATATATGATTCAACTATTGTATCATCTTGCTTTAATGCATATCATTGCCTTGAGGTGACCATCTAGAAGTCCCTTTAAGGGTCTCTCCAAGAGTTATTTCTCCTCCCAATAGATCATCAAAACTCCCACTGAATTATGGTCCACTCCATTAGACAGATACTTATCCTTTATGATATAATGTGGTTTTTGAATTTCTTAAGATCTACCATGTTGTGACCTTGTTCCTTGGAGACCAAGTCATTTTTAAGAAACGTCACATTCCTATGTATTATCACCTTATGATCTCTAGGATAGTTGAATTTATATTATTTAGTTTCCTTAGGATATCCACAAAATAATGTTTCTTACTTTTAGTTTCCTTTGCCCAAAGGAACAAGGGAGATTTGCGAAACTTATCACGAATCGAACTATATCTAATAATGTTCAATTTCTCATATTGGATACTCCACTCATTTTTGGTGTACACAAATGTGTCCAATCCAATCGGATTCCATGTGATTTCAAGTAATTAATAAATTCCCGGCTCAAGTATTCCCCTCCTCTATTTGATTGAAGAGTTATCATACTCATCCAAAGTTGTTTCTTGACTTCCAACTTAAACCCCTTAAATTTCTCGAAAGCCTTAAGTTTGTGTTTCATGAGATACACACATTCATACCTCGAAAAAATATCAGCAAAAGTGATGAAGTACGAATAATCACTGCTTACTTGAGTTGGAAACTGTCTACATACATCTATATGGATCAACTCTAGCACGTCTTTGGCATGCAAACATTTCCTAAGTAGTGGTTTACTTGTCATCTTTCATTTGAGACAAAATTCGCAAGCATCATATGATTTGATATAAAATGATGTGAGATAGTCTACCTTTCTCAATCTTCCCGTTCTTTTCTCATTGGTATGACCGAGTTTACAATGCCAAAGATAAGTAGCATTATTCGTATTACTTAGCTTAGGTCTTTTGTTTTGTACATTGAGAATATTTCGCTCATATCCATGCATATCTAATACTCGGTATTGTGAGTTGTTCCAAAACATATTTATCTCAATGATAAACATACCAGAGCTCGCGCTCAATGCACCTTGTGCCTTGACTTCAGGGTTAGTCTCTCTTCTCGTGCCACTTTTCATGACAGAAAAGGCACTCATCATTTAGCAATGTCGGCCTCTTCTTAGCCCCTCCACTTTTAGGCTTTAGAACAACATTCTTGGATACTTTCTTCATCTTCTACTGCCTACTCTTCATTTTGGAAGATTTTGCAGAAAAGCCCACAATGAGCACATATTTGCCTTTAGAAGTGGAAGACTCATGAGTCTTGAACATGTTGTACAGGTTCGCCAAACCCAATTTGCGCATTGTTCATGTTGAAATTCATTATGAAATTCTCAAACAACTAGGAGAAAACTGCGGAAGCAGGTTTGTTAAGATATTCGCGAGAAGCAGCTTGCACTTGAAAAGATCTCGGAGTATCTCATACTCCATTGTTTAAGCTTCCAAAGTATACAAACTTTCAAAGTGTTCAAGTATCTGATATGGGAACATGTGTTCATGTTATCTATGCAGTTCAAAACTCATAGAAGACAACATAATACACTGAACCGATGTGGCATCCTTAACGTGTTTTCTATGAGCTTCTTTGTCAAACGAAGCATGCTCAAGTGATTCCTTGTTAGGGATGACACTAATTGGTATATCCAAGACATACTCAACATTATCTAAACAATTGCGGTGAGAAGCTGGGAAGATGGAGCAGTTATCGCGATGAGGGATTGCGACCAGACTCGCGCTGCACCGGTGACGAGACCTGCGCCCCTCCATCCTTCGCGCCTTCGCAAGCGACCGGCCACAACCTTTCTTGCTCCACGTCGCGTCGCCCAGAACGTAGCAGGAGCCGCCTCGAATGGTAGTCGAGTTACCAACCCTGCGCAGAGCCGACAACATCCCAACGGCAATTGTCCAGTGGTTCTGCCTGAACCGACATTAGTCACTCCGGCGAGCGTCTCATGCGTTGCCGATTGTGGCCCCATCGCCGGTGGCAGTATCACTCTGGTCGTCGAAAATCGGGCAGTCACTGTTCGTTTTCCAGCGATCGATTATCGAACACCATCTCCGAATTTCGAAATGCAATTTTGATTTTCCAAAAAAAAAACAATTACATAATCGATTTTCAAAATTTTAATTTCGAAAGTTAATCAAATTGTTAGTATACAAAAGCAATTATGTATCGAGCCATGTGTTCTGATACCACTGTTAGAAATTTATGTCGTCATATAATGGTACGTAGCAGAAAATATAGATAAGAATATGATCTAGATTCATAATTGTTGTGTAGTTTGATTTTCACGTTTGATCGAATCTTGACTTTATACAGGTGAATCCAGTACTTTCGGTTTTCACATGTATGCTAATCCGATGCAGGAACAATTCTCAGTACACAGTTCAATCTGAGAAGTTAGGAAATCCATATATTAATTAATTAATGGTTCAATCTTAATTAATTAAAGTCTAATATTTTAATTTAATTTATTTATCTTTCAGTAATATTATCTTTATCCTTATTCTCTTATCACCACTACTTTTTTATTGGTATTTAGTTAGTGTTAGACTGCTTGACAGCAACAAAATAAGCCAATCATTGCTTGACAGAAAAAGGATAAAGATAAATAAGACTTCTTACGGCTTGTTTGTCAATCAATCAACTCTCTAGCGAATACGCTCGGCCCCTGTCTCGGGATCTTCGAGAAAGAGTCCGCGATGAGGCGTAAGACAGCCTTTTTCCGTTCATGGTCACGTATGTCATCTGTCCTGGTTGATTTACCTTATTCATTTCCTCCAAAGTATAAATGACAAGTACTTCCGCGTTGCGAGTGATCGGTGAAGGTTGTCCATCGAATACGAATCTTCAAAAACATTATCTACACCGTGAGGATCCATATTAGAAAATAAAAAAAATTGAATTTAGAGATAAGTTAGAGAAGATTTGGGATGAAGTGCATGTACTTATAGAGATTGGAAATGAAAAAAAAAAGTGTCGTTCAACGGCTATTTTAATTATATTAAAAATCGCTCAAGGCTAGTCATAAAAAAATTATATATTTATTAAATTTTGAAAAAATTAAAATAAAATTACAAAAAACGATAGGTTTTAAAAAAATCGCATGCTTTGTGCGTGCAACGCCCTCGCGCTTTCATTGGCCAAGAGACGCGAGTGCACCTTGAGGCGCGCATGGCGGCCAATTGGGGTGAAGAGCCGCGCCCTCAACTCGTCCCCGCGGGCATTGGATGGAAAAGACGGGTGGCTCACCTCGCCTCACGCGCCGCCGTTGCTAATACATACATTAATTTTTTATGGTTCTATGTTTGGAGATCAACAATTTCATATATATGGACCCAATTTTAATGCAAATACTTAATAAATAGATGTGAAAGTCTAACATTTTGGTGCAAGTCAAAGCGAGAGATAACGTCTATGAATAGAATTTAGGAACACAATTAAAAGAACTTGAAAATGTGGAGATCCAAAACTGCATTTTACTACAAATTAAAATATTACTTTTGCCGAGTGAATTTAAATTGTATTGCATTTTTTTCAAGAAAACTAGAATATGTAAATAAAGATATTTTTATTAGTTTGACATAATTACCATAAAACTTTATATGAATATGAAGTTCGATTTGGGCTCTCGATCTCATGTCAAGATTTTGATTTTCAGCCTTTTGAAACAATTAGTTTATAATATCTTGAGATTATCTGGTTATGAGACAGAAATATTAAAGATAATATTTCTAGAATAAATGGCGTAACTATTTTGCACAGAAGTACGTAAACTTTACAGAAGTATTATCTTTGTTCATAAAAAAGATGGTATTTTTTATATGTAAATATATTACTTAAGTTTATAGAGTTTATAACTAAACCAATTAGCCGGCGTGAGGTTTTAGTTTCAATATATTTATTTAATTTGAGAGTTGCTTCGTTCTTATTAAAGAAAAAACTGGTACTTGCAAAGAGACTTGAGCTGTCGATTCGAAAAACAAACAATCGGTGAAGTGACCTCATATAATGTAGCACTTGAAGAAGTACCAAGAGTAATATATGGGATGATTATGTGGCATGAATAAAACAATTTCACACGTTAAGAATTAGGTAATATTTTTGGTACTCGTCCAGGGTTATAAAAGGTATTGCACACATTGGGCAAAGCTAACAAGAGTCACACAAGTCCTAGAAATCCATGGGCCCCACCTCCGCCCCTACTTATGAAAGTTATATAGCACATACAATAAAAAATTAGTACTGCACCACCAAACCAAGTCTCCCCATTTCTTCCATCTCTTCTAACAACAATCCTTCAACACAGAACAAAACAAACATCTTTCGTGTTATAAAAGGAGGATAGGTAACTACAACAGGAGAGTTTATATTCAAAAACTCTACACCGATCCTCTAAGCTCGGGTGCTTTTTTAGTATATACACTTACTTGCTGCCATCATCAATTGCACAATTGTGAATCGTATTTCTGAAGAGATCATTTTTAATCCTTTCATATTGATGGAGTACAGTGTGGACAGCGGGAAAACGCCATCAGATAAGTTAATCAGCATCGAGTCTGGTCCATTCATCATATACGCTTAGTCAACCTACTCTGTATCATCAGAAACAGAAAAAACTCAGGCTTTGAAATGCAAAAGAAGGAAGAAAAATACGTAGGACAAAAGTGTAAACAACCTTTAGTTACACCCAGGAGTAGTAGAGGCAAGCTCCTTGATAAGGCATTTCCTTCTCTAACTCCTCTAAGCAGTATATCGTCTCATAGCCCCTGCCTCACTAGGGGAAGAATGACTCGATCTCGAGTATCAGTATGGAATACTGAACTATGTAAATAACAATACACTGAATCCTGCTATGGCACACAGATAATTTGATTTTTTGGGCAGCACCAAGGCAACTTCCCAATATATCCTAAACACCAGCAGCTCTGTACCTATGACTATAATGCATGAACGAAGATGGATGTAGGTGCTGGCTGTCATCCATTACCTACGCATGGATCAGGAGAAGCAAATCTTGTCAACCAAGCATCATATCCATCAGATATAAAAGTTCCACATTGTCTTAGCAACTATATCTACCTGCTTCAATTGATTACCATTTGACACAGGATCCTGAAACTGGCTATGAATCAATGTCTCCTGCATGAAAGTAGTACAGAGCAGGTTACTGAAAGCATTTATCAAGAGTTTGCAATAGATTTTCGATGGTAAGCATAAATGTACTTACTTGAAGGAATTGAGCATGGCTGGGAGAATGATGTTGGTTAGTGTACAAACTTGAAGGTTCATACATGTTAGGATTAACTTGCGGATTAATGGTTAAATTAGATGCTTGATACATACTCTGCACGATATGACTGGATTCAATGGTGTATAAGCCCTTCAATAGAGATAAAATACAGAGTAAAACATCTGGGTTTTAATAGGAAGGACACAGATAACAGCCAATCAGGAAGTCTTTCAAAATGTAACCAATATACCTGTGTAAGTGGACTCAGTGAAGGTGCAGGACTTGGAGAAGAAATATATGTGGGAGGAGCACATGCAACAGATAGAACTGTCTCAGGTGGAGAAGAGCGAATATTTATACTGCCACTCACACCAGGAATTTGTTCACCACAGTGATTTAGTTGATCTTTATCAGGTACTATACTTTCTGGTTCCATGGTTCCTTTCATCACATCAACATCCTGATCCTCAAAGTCACTTCTATCAAGACCAACACCAGCTAGTTCATTGTCAGAAGCACAAGGACCTTTAGCTTCCTCAAAAGTTTTAAAATTCAGGATTCTTTCGATTCCTCGTGTGACTTCATCAAGTTGCCTTGAAGCATATTCAAAAGCTGGGTCAGATTCAGCAGCCCTGGCAGATATTTTCATTATATTACGACAGAGGTCTTTGTAACGAGTGGCAATAATCTTTCTGTTGTCATCATCTGCACAACTATGACTTTCTCCATTTGGCAAAATCCTTGCATCTTTTGCCCATCTCTTCAAGATATAATAATGCGGAACAACCTTTATATTTTGATGATCA
>JAYDZE010543039.1:0-14339 GCA_034509125.1 Monilaria moniliformis
CTCCCCGGGACAACTATGCTTCTTTGAGACGAGAGAACAGGGACTTGAAGCTTGAGTTGGCAAGGATGCGGATGAGGCTAAACGATTTGGAGAAAGATCACGTATACATGAAGAGGAATTTCGAAAGGTCCAGTTCAAGAAAATTCATAAGTTCCTTCTCGAAGAAGATCTTTAAACTGAATATCTTTGCTCATACCCCTTCACGGGGATCGAGTTCCCCATCAAAGCACTCTCAAATATCGGAGTCTAAGTTTACAGAGAGAATATAGCAGCCTACTCTATGGGTATTTCAATATTTTCTGAATCCTTTACTGCTGCTGATGAGGAACTATAGATATATAATCTATAATCTTCTTGTTTTTTTAACCTTTTTGTCTCCTTTTTATCACGTTCCTGGTCACTATGTAAATAGCCTGTTGGGATTTGCTTAACCAACAGAAAGATTTGATTGCTGTAGGAGAAAGAAGATTGAAAATAGAGTATGAATTGCATCTCTTTGTGTATGGCTTTGATATGCTCTCAGTTCTAGCTCACTATGCTTAGCTTCAATATAAACATGCCTTTTATATGGATTGTTGTTAATATTTATTTTCTTGTTTTCTCTTGTCATTGTTAATGAAAAGTTTCTTATAATTGTGTTGTTTTTCCAATCCTCAATGTTTGATTTCATCATATCCTTCAAGATACATGGCTACAAAGTTGTAGGAATATCACTTCTCTCTCTCTCTCTCTCTCATCTAGCTCACTAGTATTACCCTTGGCAAAAAGGGGTGAAGTTGGTATCTGCATGCGCCTCGTGGTGGTACGATGTTACATCTCCGTGCCACATCTTATGTTTCACGACGACCAATACATGCTACAAATATTGAATATCATATCATTGTATTGAATTTACACATGGCTTGGCATGTCAACATGAGCAAAGCCTAATATAAGCAAGCCTACCACAGCTGTACTAGTAAAGAGAGACAGCCATGGCTACCAACTTTGTACCAGAAGTGCTGTTATACAGTGCTCAGATATTCTCCCTCATGAACTGGAGTCCTCTCTCTGGCTACCAGGAATGATAAGCGGAGACGAAAATTCACCTCAAGTCGAGCTTTCTCTGGCCACTCCCCACCTTTCTCAGGCAAGGCAAGGCTCTCTGCGCCACCAGCAGCTCGTGGCTTGGCCTCTGACTCTCCAACGGTGAATCGTCTCTCTCCTGCTGCAGCTGCTCGAGTCGTCTCCTCATCTCTTCCCACGACTCATAGAGCATCTCCTTGTACAAGCTTCCTTTGTCAGAATCTTGATCAGAAGTAATGTTGTTGTTAGGATTGTGATCATAAGCTGTCTGTCTCCTATGGTATCTGTCTTCGTGTTGGTTACTACGACGATCATTATGATCACGGCGACTATGATGATGATGATGATCCGTGGTAGATCTCTTATGATTGTAGCGCTGCCCTACCGCCTACCGGAGCCCCTCAGCTGGCGGGTGGAGTGGACAATCTAATGATTGTTGAAACCGGTGCATATTGTCCTTCGTGACTTTGTCGACCGTGTTGCGAGCCACGAGGAAGAATACCTCCCCCGGCATGAGGACCAAGTTGGGTCAGACTACAATCCACGGGTAGTCGAAGAAGTCGGGCCGGGTAATGCAGTACCTAGGGTACCTCCTCATGATCTCCCCAGCCGGGATCGGATCCTGGAATAGCTCGACCTGGCCGCCCGGCCGCACGATCTTAAGAAAGACTTAATTTTGTACCTATTTCTTAGTTTAGTTCAATTTAATTTTCAAAGGGAAAAATTAGGTTGCTCTTGTTTCTTTCCATGATATTGCATGTTGATATGGATGGACTGAATCTGTACTATATGGTGTATAGTTTTTTATCTTTCTTGCTTATAAGATTTTATTTTTCTACTATTTTTTTTTTAAAATTGGGATTTGATATTTGGCTCTCTACAAGGGGTGATCTTATCTCCACGTCTATTTTTATTGTCTCTAGTCCTACATTCATGAGTGACCAAAATACTCCCCACAGTTTGCAGACTATTGCATACGAACGAAGTTTGCAAGATAGAATCAAGACAAAGGGCGAGAAATGACAAATTCATGAATAACTAAGAATGTAATATAGAAAGATATCCAAGAAAGAGAACAATGTGAAGTTCCTTGGATTAGTACAAGAAAATGAAATATAAATCAAGTCCTCAAACACCACAAAAGTTGAAAAACAATCCTGCTATTTATAGAGTAAACTCGAGATATGGATCGCAGGGCTTTTCTAATCCCTAAATTTAGGCTGATGATTTGGTATAGAAACGAACACCGACAGCCACGCCCAAAATAACGAGGGGAACCAAGATCTGGAGGAGCTTGATGAGCAAACCTGATGATTTGTCCTGGTTCAACTGCGCCTGCTTGGGAGGCGCGTATGTGGTCGAGGACTTGCTGGGAATGGTCGATGAATCAATGTCGCCCACATAGTACTCGTCCAACATTGCCCTTGCAGTTGAGCTGTGCCCGACATCCTCAAAATCATCAGTTGCATCCTTCCCTGCAAGGGACTACGGTTTTACAACAACGAGTCGAACCAACAACGTTATATTGGTTGGATATTAATAGAAGATTGCATTACCTGTTGACTGCAACAAAACTTCGTCACCTCCTGGATGATCATCCAAGAATTTCGTCACGTCATAAACCTGTTCAAGAAAATATAGTCTTGAGTCTTAACTCAACAACTTATGTCCTCAAAACTTCAAAAAGAACACATGCTTTACTTTAATAACATTCATAGTCGAAGTTCGACTGACAAATATTTTTCATTAAAACACACAAACACAAAACTTATAAATGTTACCTCACATCACAAGTTTAATAATATGATAAGCTCCAAAACAGGGAAAGGATACTCAGTTTAACCTTATGTTAAAGATTAAAACTAATCATTTGATTTTTAGATTTGATTGGTGTAAAACATATAACTAACTTAGGCTCTTTATGCCTATATGGCTATTTGACACCATTAGTTATAATAAAACAATCAAAACCACATGATTGAATGATCAACTGACAATTGATAGTATAAATATGTTCATACCTTTATTTTTTAACATGAAGTAGAGCATATAGAAGAAAAGGTACATGAGTCTATAAATTCTAATAGAAAGAACTTGAAATTTGACATCGAATTAACTTAGAAAATACTACAGAGGCATGTCTACTTCTATTAGACTTATTTGATATTTCTTTAACTTAAAGATCACTGCATAAATTGATTTCCTGAGTTCCTTCGATCAAAAATCCATTCAAATTGATCTCTATATGACTCTCTTCCACAAACTGACAATACACAACTAAAGATCAGCATTTCTAAAGCAATGAAATAGGCAATTCATGTTTTTCAAACATGATTCAAGGAAATCATTCAATTAGAGAAATCAAAATCGCAATAGCATAGGAATAAAATCCGAACACAGATGAGAAACTCTATCACATAATATAAATGCTACATCCAGATCTAATTACACATCAGATCAAACATTCACAGAGTAACTCCAAAGTCAATCAAAAACAAAACCCAAAATCCAAACGGATTCTATATCCGCGCAATCCAGCTCAAGAGCTAATCACAACTGACGTTAAGATCCATCAATCCAAATCCACTTAAAAATTCAAAATTTTCGACACAAGTGATGATGAATCAATTACCTTGCCCCCAATTAGGAGCCAACAGTCCTTGTTGGTGCTGTGCTCAGAAACCTCAGCTAAAGTAAAAACCTTAGACATTGAAATTAATCAGAAGATCGATAATTCTGGTAGGATAGATCGAAGAGATTTTAGTGAGAAAGTGAAGCTGTAGATTTCAATTGTACGATGGGTTGGTGAGATTGGAAAATTATGCTTCTCAAAATCAGCCTCCCAACCACCAGGTCGCAGATTTTATTGCATGTGTTAATATATTGAGATTTATTGAAATTTAATGTTCCAAATAATATTATATATTTATCTCGTTGAAAATTATTTTTTTTGAACTACCTTCCAAATTTTGGGTATGCCAAGTATGTGGTGTGATCAAACTTGTCGCCTCGTCGGTCAAAGTTGAGGTGGTACTACAAAAATAACTTTATTATTATTTACTACTCCGTCCGTCCGCAATTAAAAGTCTTATTTTATTATTTTGGGATATTTGCTATTATATGTTCTATTTGACTTTTACTATTTTTGGTAAATGGATCTTACAATCCTTTAAGTTATTCTACTCATATCCAATTATAAGATTAATATATAAAAATGAGACTAACATTTTACTAACTTTTTACACTCATATTTTTTAAAACCCGTGTTGTTTCCAAATGGAACAGCTATTATCGGGCGGAGAAAGTATTTTTATTTATCAATGACACAACTTATATTAAAAGATTATATGGTTTACTAAAAGAAATTAGGCGAAATTAAAGCTAATGTAATTGTTGTATAGTACATGTGAGCTAGAATGTTGGCCACCTTCAAAGATTGTTGCAACTTTCCACGTATACGGATTAGTTTGCGTATACATTTTCGTCAGTCACATTAGTAAAGTGGAAATGTTGAAAGGGACTTTGAATTCAAAGCTTTAAATTGGACATTGATATATAATATGCTTAGGATTAATAAAAAATGATTAAATAATTTATTTATTATTAATATCATTATTATTTGAGACATGTTAAAAAATATGTCATTTATTTAAAAATATAACAGTCTTGCTACATATGGTGGAAACTTTTTTTTTGTAAGCCCAAATTAAATTTGGGCTTGGGTAACATTTTTGAAGAAGCCCAAGAGTAAGAAATGAAAATGAGTTTATATTTTAGAAATTCAAATACCTCAGAATAAAAGTTTGTTAGCCCATAATAAAATTGGGCTTTGATAAATGAATACTTTAGAATAAGCCCAAAACAAAGAAATTGAAAAGAGTTATGATGGAAAATTATTTTAATTTAGTGGAGACATTGCAAATATTCTGATTGGCAAAATTAATCAGAAGGTGCTTGATATGATGAAATGAAATGAAAATGAATGGAATTGAGGTGTTTGGTATGGAAAAGGGAATAAAATGTTTGGTATGATAGAATAGACGTTCCATTTTTCTTCGTTATGTTCCATCATACCAAATCCCTATTAAAATTTCGAAAATTTGATTTCAAATTCAAATCAAAATAGGTACTCGAGTCTAATATAGTAATATGTGAATTTTAATTCAAATAATTATGTCACGAGCAAATTAATTTATTTTCTTATATCATATTTTTGATATAGACTACGAAGTGGAACTTAACGTAAGAACTGTCCTCCGCTGTTGACGGCGACGTTAATATTTGTATTCTCCGTCTTGTCGTTTTACTCTTCGCGTTGTTCGAAACGCCAACGATTAAGCGCCGGCGTCTAAGACGCGCCGTGACGGAGCTTTCCCCTACCCGCCTTTGTTCGTAAACTACAACTACTCCTTGATAGCGACACTCTATCTCTCTCTCTCTCTCTCTCTTCCTCTCTCTCTCACACACACACAGAATCCAGAATCTTTACATGTACATGGACCTGAGTGGCTGTGTCTCTATATATAGATATATATTATGAACAAATGTGTGTATATACACACAAAAACACTGCTATCGAGGCTTTCACGGGAATCGCATTTTCTAGAGAGAGAGAATGAGATTGATCTGAAAGCAACCTTAACTAATCCCGCGCTCTCTACGTGAGCTGCTTGTGCGTGTATTTAAGTCGGCGTGGCGGAGAGGAGCGATCGTCGATTGCCGATCAGATCACCATCACAATTTGAATGCTGCTGGTTTTGGAAGGTAACCGATTCAATGTATTTGAGAATGTGATTTGCGTGTTTTGTGTGTTTCGAGTATATATATATATATGTTTCCTTTTTAACTACCCCTAATTTACGGTGTTTTGTTTTGCCTCGATGAATGTGAAGTGTGTGAGTGGAATCCTGCAAAAAAAGTTGAGATTGATTTTGATAGAGATTTTGTTATCTTCTGCTCCTTTTTATCCCCTACACTTTGAATCTGAATTGCGAGAATTTGACTAGCGGAAGAATCGAATAAGTTATACTTGCTTCAGAATTTATTGAGCACGTGGATTAACGAAATCTGCATTGTAATGATAATTGCCTTTTTTCCACCTGTTATTAATGCAACCGACTTAATATAGTTGACGATTGATGCAGTGTTTGAGGATTGAAATCCTGAAATACTAGGAGAAGAAATGCCAGGTAAATTCGAGTTTCTTCTTGTAAGTTTAGATAAGATCGTGTTAAGGAACATTGGTGGTTTATTATGTTTGCTTACATCGATTCATGTCAAAATATCAATGTTTTAATATTTATAAATGGTTTTGGTTCAATGAAGATGAAGCATGGGCCGGGGGGGGGGGAGGGGGATGAGGTCATGTCTGACGATGAGAAACACTGATCCGTTTGTTATGTTTAATTATATGAATTATTGTCGAGTATTGATCTTCTGATCATTAGAAATAGTTTTTGTTCATGAAGATGGAAGGGGAGATAGATCTGGTCATGAGATCATGTCTGAGGATGAGAAAAGGAGGCGGCGGATGAGATCTTTGAGGAAAAAGGCAATGAACCCTTCAACAAGGACCGCGCGGGAGTTGACGAAACGTGGACAGAAGAAGGTGCATTGCCTGTTTGCCTCGGTTTGTACCGAAGAGTTTCTAGATAAGGAGGAAGAGATAGTGGTTAATGCATTTCGTCGAGCTTTGTTTGAAAGGGACATGCTTCTGGCTCATTATGATGATTACCATACTATGTTGAGGTGGTTATCTGACTACTATTATTCTTCCTCTGGCATTTGCTAATTTGAATTAATTATGTTGTCCATCATTATAAGAATTTCGGTCTGCTCACTGTAGATCTATGTCTCTTACAACCTTTAATATTTATTTCATGGTTTTGTACTCCACATGTCATACTTTTCTAGATATTGGAGCTGCGACTTCCAGGATTTACCTATTTTTTTCCATGATTCTGCTTTTAATATGTGAAGAAAAAGAAAGTGCATTCTAAAGCTCAAAAACCATCACCTAAAAACCAATCTTGTATTTCTATTTGCTGTATGAAACCACCTTCAGTTTTACCTTATATGATGATGCTTAGTCCACTATCGTCATCTGATTTGATTCCTAGACTGAAACATTATTTTAGACAATCAATTCTCTTATCAAACAAGATGATTCATAATAATAACTGATTGTATTATATGCTAACTTCATGAAGAATTTATTTTGTTATAATGAACCTCTTTGAATAACTTTTTGCAATCAATAACAAAATGCATAATGTTGTAGATTCTTAAAAGCAAGAAAGTTTGATCTTGATAAAACAGTACAAATGTGGGAAGAAATGTTGAAGTGGAGGAAAGAAAATGGAGTAGACACTATAATTCAGGTAGTCATTCCATCATATGGTAAAACATTTTACTTCCTCCTTTGCTTTTCTTGGTTTTGATGAAATTATCATAATTTTCTAAGATGCATATTGACAGATGATAGTGAACCTGACTCGTCACCATCCTGAAGATCATAATTTCAATAGGCAAAACTTATTTGGTTTATTGAGGACACCTAAGTTATTGTTTTGCCTCATTTAAGTTAAATGTGCTATGTGACTTAGCTTATTTGTGTGCTTCCTATAATAACAACCAGTTCAGTTTTTATGGGTCACATATCTATGTTCTTTTTATCTCCTCCAAACCACCAAATCCAACATGTTTTGTCTAGATAACTCTTTGAAATTATTCTGAGATAATAATATCATACCAATAAATTTTATAAACATTTTTTGCACAATCTTCAAAAGTATGGATAGTCTGTAGATTTCTAATTCTGTTAGAGAGACTGTTGTATGTGTTTCCAAAACAGCTCAGCTCCCTGTTCTCTTCCATTTTGACAACTTGATGTATTTCCTTCCAGCATGTTACTGATATCGAAGTCTTATTTTAACATCTATGTTTCTGTTATGACTGTTCTATATTCAGGATTTCATATATGAGGAATTTGAAGAAGTTAAGCTATATTATCCTCATGGTTACCATGGTGTTGATAAAGGAGGACGACCTGTATACATCGAAAGACTTGGGAAAGTTGAACCTAGTAAACTAATGAACATTACCACTGTCGATAGGTTCTTGAAGTATCACATCCAAGGTTTTGAGAAAGCTTTTGCAGAAAAGTTTGCAGCATGTTCTATTGCTGCCAAGCGACATATTGATTCAACAACAACTATTCTGGATGTACAGGGGCTGGTATTTAGTTTATATTGTTGCATTACATATTGATTTCACTTATCAACATGGAAGTCTTTTTTCTGACTTTTCCTGTTGCCTTTACATCTACAGAATTGGATGAGTTTTGGAAAGATTGCACGTGATCTAGTGATGCGCATGCAGAGAATTGATAGCAGCAACTATCCTGAGGTGCCTCAGATTCTTTTTCAAGGAAAAAAATTCATAAACTTTTGCTTGTTCATGTTAGTGATAGATTTTTCTCACCTTATTCAGACATTGCATCAAATGTTCATAGTTAATGCGGGTGGTGGATTTAAGTGTGTATGGAATTGGGCAAAAGGCTTCATTGATCCAAGGACCACTGCAAAAATACATGTAAAGGATCTATATATTTTTCAAATTGAATATTAATTTGCTTGGAGAGCAAATGAAATGTATTTAACTAAGGCTACTGATATTCAGGTCTTAGGTACCAAATTCCAGGACAAGCTATTGGAAGTTGTCGATGCTAGGTATGATCCTTGAGTACAGTTCTGTAGTTTTCCAAATAAAAATAAAAAGTGCTCTTCTTTACTCAAACATTGAACCTTTGCATTTCAGTCAATTGCCAGATTTTCTGGGTGGATCCTGCTCGTGTCCAAATGAAGGTGGATGTCTTGGATCCAACAAGGGACCTTGGAATGATATACAACTAATGAAGGTGTAACTATTGCCATGGCTTGTTGATTCATGATTGAAATCGATATGAAAGAATAAAGAACTTTCTATTGGTTGCTGCTCCAGTTTCCCAATCCTTTGTATTTAACCTGTTCCACCCAACTTTCCTTGCAGCTAGTTCATGCTTTGTATGAATGTGAAGGCGATTTAGGAATAAAACTGGCTGATCCCCAGGTAAAACTTTGTTAACATTAGATGACAAGTTTGTTAGGTTACTGTCTTTATCAATGCATGCATAGGACCTTAGTAATGAAACATTTCCAGTTAGCTTCCCTGGTAGTTAAAATACAAAAATCAAGCCAATTGATATGAAGGTAGGATGCAGATATTATGTAATAATATTGTTCACCTTCAAGTTACCTGAGATGAATGTGAGCTTACACTTGCTTCTTTGACAGGAATCAAGGAATGAAATTTCTTCATCTTCTATTTCAAGAAAATCTTCTTATGATACCAGGGAACCAACACCTTCCCATGGTAATAACGTAAGAGTTTCATACTTTATCAAAGATAATAAACTTGTCTTTTGGTTGATTTTCTGTACTTCAGGTTTTATGTAGTCGTGCTTCATTGTTCTTAGGTCTAACTGTCTAAGGATATTAAACTTTCTCTTATTTTTTCTTAAAAAATCTTATTTACTTTTTGAAGCTTGACTTAACATATACATGTGTTTTCTTTGCATCAGAAATTATTTTGAGGATTTTGATACATTCTGTTTGCCTAATGTTTTTCATTTCTTTGTCCCTTTTGAACTATCTCATGTGTTGGCATACTATAATTAAATGCATTGTGTTCCTGTGTTTATTCTGGAATAATTATATGTTTGAATGTTAACTGGATACATGTAATGCATGTCCATATCCATGTTTACCTTGGGTTTTTTGAGCTGATCACCCTTATTTAAGGGATTGCATACAAAGTAAACTATGTATATTGTATATATCACCATCTTTTTCTGTGACCTTGCAAATCCAGGATATATCACAGAGATCAGAATTGGATATTTCTGGTGATAGATATGAAGACGGACGTCCATCAAGTAGGTAGCTATTATGATACTCTTATGTATTTTAGAGTTTGTTCAGTTATCTGTTGCGGCATATAAATGTGTATAATCCAATCAAAATTTTTGCAAAACTGAGTATGAGTAGCCGTAGGTACTGTGAGTTCTCGTTTTTTTTGTAGTCAATGACAATAAACTCGTATTTTGGTCAATACATTCTATGAGTTCTTATGGCAGCCGTCCAAAACTAGTCTATAAAGCTTCTTTCAAAAGGATTGCATGATGGGAATATAAACTATTGAGCAAGCCATGATATTCAAGGAGATTTATGGTCATAACTCAAACAGCTCAAGTTGTTGTTGCATGGTTCTGCAGTCTGTTCAAATAAACACATCAATTGCTAGAGCCTAGAAGAATAAAACATGGTTTCATCAGTGTATGATGATCTTGATATCATGAGCCTGTTTTTCTTGTAGCATCAGTAATTCTCTAACATGGTTGACCTGCAGATTCGGCTGGTGCTATTGCAGAACAAAGGTTGCCGAAGGGATCACTCTCTGCCATAGTGATGGATGTTGTGCTCAGATTACTCACATGCTTGTGTATACTTGGTGGTTTGTTCAGACGCTTTTTTAAGACGGAAAACATGGAAACAGTATTAGAAAACCAAAGAACACAAGTTGGAAACTCAAATTCGCAAGAACAAGATGCACAGAGAAAGAATGAGGAGCTTCTCCACCCCTGTTACCAGAAGTTGCAGCATCTAGAGAATATGGTAAATGAGCTTTCGAAAAAGCCCGCAAAAATCCCATCTGAGAAAGAGGACATGATACATGAATCTCTCAGTCGCATAAAATCTATCGAGTTTGATTTACAGAAGACACGGAAAGTAAGATATGTTCCACCTATATTCTGGTCTGTGTTACCTGGTCTAGAAAGAGGTGGCTAAACGAGCTATATGTTATTGTTGTACAGGCATTGCTTGCGACAGCATCAAAACAAATGGAGCTCTCTGAGTCAATAGAGACAATAAAGGAGAATAATATAAATGTAAGTTCTTATTTGCTAATGAAGCAAATGCACTGTGTATTTTATAAGTTGCGGCTGTCGTCATTCATACCCCTATTATTTATCTGCTCCACTCAACGACAGGGGAGTCAAAGTTGCTGGCTACGAAGTAGCATGTCTCTACCCCGGGGAACCTGAATAACTTCAGAAGCTCGTATTTGTCACCCCCTTCAAGCGCATTGATCTTTGTTCTTTCACCTGACCTAACTTTTTAAGCTCGTAATGTCTGACCAACATTTCAGCTGATCACATTCTTGAGGTAATCTCTCTCTCTCTCTCTCTCTCTCTCTCTCTCTCTCTCTCTCTCTCTCTCTCTCTCTCTCTCTCTCTCTCTCACACACACACACACTGACACACACACACACACACACAACTTTACCAGTTCCGAGTTTCTAGTTTCCAGTTTCTAGCACCCTTTCTTTTTAGTCCTAAATTGTTCAAGTTTTCTGCTTACTAGATTCACACATTATTTGCACAGGTGTATTGAGGAACTCACATAATCTCCCACATTCCAGTATCGGCTGTACAAAGGATACACACACACACACACACAAGTTGAAGAAAGGAGATTGAAAAACATTCTTTTATAAGTTTCTTTGCTAAGTTAATGTAAAAACGTTTTCACCATAAATTTGAAGTATTCTCTTTACTTTTCTGTCAATGTCAATAACACCATTTTCTGGGATGCCTTACGCCCTTAGATTTACATTTAGCATCACAAATATCGCCTTTTGTTGCAATCATTCTTTGATTTTATGAACATGCTTCACTAATAAGTTTTGTAAAATAACAACGTTAAGATATGTATCGTTTAAAGATTTTGTAATTATTAAACAAAATTTATTACAACCATTAAGGTATATTAATTTTTTTAACATATAATTTTAGCTTGTTTAGTTAATATTTGACTAGTAAGATTGCTTATTCCATTACAATTTTAATAAAAATTATTAAAATATAATAAAATTAATAATGAGACACCAAAATATTAACACAGTATACGAATCGGTTTAGAAGTGGGAGCCTTTTCTTTTCCAGTTCACAATGATCTAAGAACCTGTTTGGTGTGAGTGTGTGTGTGTGTGTGTGTGTGTGTGTGTGTGTGTGTGTGAGAGAGAGAGAGAGAGAGAGAGAGACTGCTGTTGAATTTCAACGGCAGGTGCAATCAACAAATAAGATTGAGTAAGAAAAGAGCATGGGCATATCTTTTGATTTCCTCATTGTTCAAATCTTGGACAGAATACAACAGCAATATACAGGGGATGCATGGACCACTGTTTCAAGGAATGTTTGCCTAGAGTGTGTTTTATGCACAACACTAATCAATATTCACAAAGTATTCCCATAGCCTTCGGCCATAACAATGACTGACAACGGCCCTACGAGCAACAATGCATCACTGATCTATGCAGATGAAAACAATTATGGCCCCTACCCTACCTCACCACAATAACATTAAGGGGCACAAGAAAAAAGGTAACAAACGAGAGAAGAGACTCTGTACACCTACCTCTACTATCTGTCTCTATCTTCCCGAAGCCCTAGGGGCACTTCTAATATACAGTGATCCCAAAAATTTGAGCACCCAGGGGTCTCTGTTTGTAGAGCTTTTAGATTTCGTTGACGTGTCGGATTTTCTCCGTGCCCTTACAGAACCACAAGCGCAAGCTTCACTGAAGAAATTGCACGTCCAAATTAGCATAGGTATTAACATGCCAACTAAAGATAAAGTAATTCAGAACAATACACCAGAGAAGACGAGAAAGTTCCCGACCAAGTAACATATTATAAAGATTTCCCACATTAGATATTTGGTTCTCTTCAAGTGTTTTTGATAATTAGACATTTTATAGGCCAGGAAAAAACAGGAGATTTCATATATAATAGCCAATTCTCAAATTATGGATTACTAAAGCATTGAAAATAACCTACTTAACAATTAACTTACATTCCACTAATATCAGTTAATTGACAGATAACTAAACATAATAAGCCACGACTGACCTGTACACTGGTGTGTAAGAATATGCCGACCAGACATAAGCAGCACCATCATCACCGCACAATCTGTTGGCTCATCTTCATTCCACACTATGGTCACTGGGCCGACCATACAAATTGCCTTTACCAGCTTGAACAAGCTCCCCCTGCTGAGAATGTAGTGGTGGTAGAGGCAGCTATGGCGCTGGTGAATTAGGATGTGGAAGTAGTGACGACTGGAAGTGTGCACTAACATCATGTTTACTAGATGGCAAGCTGGCCAATGGCCTCTGGCCCAGCTCTTGTTGGCCCACCTGAGTGGCAGACTCACCAGCGTTTGCTGGCATTGACACCGTGCGACTCATATTTGTTGCACGTTCATCCAATGATTGTTCTGAAGCACGCCATTGATGAGTATTGGCTGAAGAGACAATGGTTGCCACATTAGTTCCATTACTTGTGGTTTGAGGCAATGCTGTCGTGGCAACCATCTCACTAGAGCTGTTCGTCGGGTGCTGGTCAGCATCAACATTTACTGCTTGTGGTTTTGCTGGATCAGAATTTATCTGGCGATTTGGCTGCAGTCTTTGAAGAGCCAATTGATTTTGATTTGCTAGCTTCTGGTGGGATAATGTCTGTTGGTGGTTTGAACTAGACATGGCCGAAGGCACAGCTGGAACATGACCTTGACTACTACTATCAGGCTGAGAAGGCATTTGATATAGATGCTTGGTTGATGACGCAGCTTGGCCAGGATAATTCTTTTGCAGAGCAAGGGACTGGTTAGGTGGCCGTGGAGACGCATATTGCCCTGTTGGCTGCACAGTATTTGGTGTAGAATTGGCAAATGAGCCCTGACTGGATATTAAATGAGCCGATGTATCTCCTTTATCGGAACTCTGATTCCCGTGGCTCGTGGAAACACCATTTCCAAGCGAAGGATCAACTGGGATGTTCTGATGCATCGTCAGGCTACCTCTCGCAACTCCTTTGGCAACCTTACCTGGCTGTTGAACTTGTGACTGCTGCCACTGCTGAGGATGTTGCCTGTTAGCTTGCGAAAGCTGTTGTTGCTGCCTTTGCCGTTGCTTCATAGTCAGATTAGCTAGCCCTCTCCCACCAGCTTGTACATTCCGTACGCCTCCTTGACCTGGTACTTGATGCTTCTGCTGATGCTGGGGCATTGAAGAAACTGATGCCAACGGAGAAACTGATACCGGTGGTGTAGCTGTTTGGGGTTGAACTTGTGAACTATTTTGTACTGTAGGTGATATAGGGAGTTGAGACT
>JAYDZE010543050.1:0-14336 GCA_034509125.1 Monilaria moniliformis
CTCAACAAAAGAATTAAGTACTAACTCTCGTCTCTCTCTATACAACTAAGAGTAAGTACTAACTCTCGTCTCTCTCTGTACAAAAAAAAAAGAATTAAAATAATTAATATAATATATTAATTATTAATTTATTAACAGGTTACCTGCATCCGACCCGAACCCGACACGAAATTATTCGGTCCTTATTGGGTCGACGCGATAAGGACCCAAAATTATCGTATCGTGTCACTGACGATCCATTAATTTCGTGCGGATTCTTGTCGTGTTTTTGTGTCGTCAGCGGCGGATCTAGTTGGATGATTGTATAATGTGCCAAAAGAGAATACACAAACACACACTGTGTGTGCTGCATGTATACGTGGCTTGAGATTTAGTGACGATAGACAATAATAGATGGTGACATAAACAATATTAATTCTTGCAACAAAAAAAGCGTAAAGCTGTTGTAACTGCTTCTACTTAATCAGGATTAGGATATGTATTAATCCAAAGCTATTAAAATAAATGTCTGTGTGTGTGAGAGAGAGATTAATAAATTTATGGCATTCTTAGTCACTTTTCCTTTACTGAGTCTTGCTATTTGATGTCTCATACACATCGCCTTACCAAATAAGACACGAGTTGAAAAGTATAGACGAACTAATTATATGTATAAGAATGGTATTAAATTTGGAGGGCAGCAAATTATAAAAAAATATCATGCATTATATCAAGTTAAAGTTATATGCATACACCTCTTTTTGGGGTCAGGCGTAGAAAAAAAATATTGGTAGAGGTTCTCATTGACCATATTTTTCTTAAGATTATGTTAATGTAAAAATTACTATTTAACATTTTCTTCTCTCAAACTCATCTTTTGCAGCCAACTTACTTTATTATTCATTTTCTTTGCAATTTTAGTCATTCTTAATCCTCCAATCTCTAGCAATTTAGTCTTATTATTGTCAATTTAGTAAGGGCTGAAGATAATTTTCAGCAATTTTGATAAATTCAATAGTTGAAAAAAGAAAAGGATGAAGAGGTTGGTAGGGGCTTAAGCAATGCCGTAGCCACATTGGAACAAGTGTACCCCCATTTTTTAAATAATATTAATATATTATATAATATTACTTATTTATGTATCCTTATCTAGCATAAATTCAACATTATTTTGTGTGTGAAGGAGTCCATCATTGATACTAGCATATTACATCAACATTAGCCGATTACTAATACGAGCTCATTATTCTTCAATTAACAATAGTTACAGAATATAGAGATAAATGCAAATACTAGAGCCTATGAAAATTGAATAATATTTCAAGATGTACTTTTTTTAGTGTTATTTTTTTATTTTTGGTGTGATATAATTATCTGTCGCACGATTCGCACCTCCATATCAAAATTTCTGGATACGCCACTGAGCTTAAGTCCCTCCCCACCTATACATGTGTCCGCCTATGCCTCTGTTTTAAAATCTTCCTCAAACAACAAAATTTAAAGTAAGTAATTCATAGTTGTCCAGATCCAAGATTTAGCCAATTCATGGATCCCAAGTGATGAATCATCAAAATCTTTCAAGGTCGAGTTTCCCCTATTACTTATATTGGGAGATCCTCTGCTCATACATAACCTCGGTCCAAATTTGGACAACATGTGAATGCATGCAGTTTAAAGTGATACAAACATCCCCCACTTGTGATACCAAATATGCCCTTCAACTTCTTTGCTAAGAAAAACACCCCACATGGACTAAAAGTCTATTAATCCTAACTTTTCCATTGATTAATACTAATTTATGACTCATCATTAAACTTATGTGACTCACTCTTAATCATGCATGCACTTTTATCAATCCAACGAAATCTACCACAAAAAAAATAAATAATATCTAACTACATAAGCTTCGCAATTTATTATCAATCAACACACACACACACACACATATATATATATATATATATGTATATATATATATGTATGTATGTATGTGATTGTAAATATGATTTAGAGTTGATATTATATTTAGTGTGTTAGTCTATGGAGTTACAAAAAAGTAGACATTTTTTTCCTCTCTCTTTCTCAAAAAGTTCGCAAATTAATTTTTTTCAAGAAACATTGTGACAGTGCAAAAACAACTTTAGAGATGGGAATAAATAAAAAGATAAAAATAGCTTTAATCAATCTTTGGTTGGGGATCTGCATGCCTATGTCAGCTACATTTTCATAAATAATTAGATAAACTTATCATCCAAATACGTACATCTATTATCTATATATATAGTTATATATAGAGAGAGAGAGGCAAGTATTCACTCATCAAATTGCGTGGGAGAGAGAGAAAACTAGGTAGGTATTGAGAATGGGTGAGCAGCTGCAAATAGTTGTAGCAGGGAAGAATGTGGAGGCACAATATGTCGAGATGATGGTGCCTTTGTATTCTTTTGGATGTGAGAGGAAAATCAAGAATGCTTTGGCTAATCTCAAAGGTAAATAATTAATTGCTTTCACTTTTATGATTAATATCATCGTTTTTTCTGATTAATTTTATTGGTGCCAATTTTTGTAGTTTTTTTTATATCATGTTTTATTGCTATATTTAAACATATTTTGATGATGACGATGATGAGACTTCTCTCGTAAACAAGAGATTGCATCGTTCATAAATAAAAGGTCGCATCGTTTAGCACGTGAAAATGAATTGATGAAATATATTGACTATTGAGACTACATTTATCTTGATGCATAGATCCTATTTATTCCAACATAAAAATTTTCTTTCTCCTTGTTCTCTTGAAAATTTACTTTATCTTATACCTCTAGGTTCTAGTATCTATTTATTTGGGCTCTAAAAAATAAAATAAAATAAAAAACTAGAAATTGGATTGAAGATTATGTTTCCCAGAGATCTTGATGAATTTTCTATTTCCTTCGTTCCATTAAGATAATAATACTTTTAATTTTCACATATATTAAAAAGTATAATTAATGTTTAAAAAATATGATATATATGTAATTGTTCTGTTTTGCCATTATTTATTACTCTAAATATTAAATTTGGAGTAAAATTTGGACTCTTAAAAATAAAATAAAAAACCAGAAATTGGATTGAAGATTATGTTTCCCAGAGATCTTGATGAATTTTCTACTTCCTTCATTCCATCAAGATAATAATACTTTTATTTTTCACACATTAAAAAAGATATTTAATATTTAAAAATAATATGATTTATATGCAATTGTGCTCTTTTGTCATTATTTGTTACTCCAAATATTATTTTCACAATCATTAAACAAGGTTCTTTTAGTAAAAAAGAGTTTTAAGATAATTCAAATTAATTACGAAAATGGAGTATATTTATGGAACATCCCAAAAATAATAAATGACTAATCTCGTGGGATGGAGGAAGAATTAAAATTTTGAAAATTATTATAACTTATAAACCTTCATAAAAAAATTATTTCACAAATATTACGCCACAATAAATGTTATAATGATTTAATCAACTTGCGTCTATTTGAATTTCACAGGTATATATTCAGTTAATGTAGATTTTCAGCAACAAAAGGTGACAGTGTGGGGAATTTGCGACAAATGCGACGTACTCTCCAAAGTGAAGAACAAGAGGAAAGGAGCACGCTTTTGGGAATTAGATGATCAAATTCAAGTGCAAGAGTCGCATTTTGCCTCGGCGCCTTCTTCACCACAACATTCTTCGCTTTCGATTAAGAAGAATTCTGCAAAATATTTGGCGATGATCAAACGACAATCCCTAAACTTGAGCCTATCGATGATGAAGAGTCGATCGATGAATTGGAGAGCTCTGAAAAAAGTGTTTGATAGATCAAACTCGTTTTAGAAAGAAAGAATCAAAGAAATCGAAAAAAAAGATGCGTCAGTGTCACATAATATGCTTGCATGTATCCACTCTATGTTGTATTTGAGATTTAGCAGCAGATCCAGAATCAAAAAATGGAGAGAGTGAAATAAAATGATAAAAAATTATATATAATCTTCAATACGTTCAAAGTTTTCGTTTATTCCTTCAACACGTCCATATCTCCTGACCCCCTACATCTGCCACTGTTGGGTTCAATCAAATTTCCGTGCATTTCACTTTTTTGAGTATAATCACCCAGTAAATAGTGTCATTTTAGTCCAAGTTGGTGTTTGTGTCGTGTTATTTTTATAATCAATTTTGTCCGAATTGGCGTTCATGTCATCTTTTCCATCGCCAAAAAAGTTCGGAAAACCCCAATTGCAAAAATTAAAAAATATATATATTTATTTATGAAAATTTAAAAGTGAGATCAAAATTGCAAAATATGTATGAGCTTAATTTATTATGTAATATGTAAAATGCATGGTGTGCGTAAGTCTTGGAAAAAGGAAGGATATATTGCTATAGTAAATAAAGACGTTATATACATAATTATTTTGATTACCAGTATAGGATCCAAATTATATGATTGGGCCTTCAAGTGATGTGTGTCAAAGTGTAGATTCTTAATTCCTAACTTTTTCTACTAATCATATCGCTTATCTACTTATTTTCTCTTAATAGCACCAATTAAATAAAAACTTTCTCTAAATGATTGAAATTTTGTCAAATTCTAGTTCTGCACATCAATTTAAACAATTACGAGACTATAAAAAAAATCGAGATACTAGTGAATCGAAATCGGCCAACATTGGGTTGAAACCGCCGGTTTTGTACCGCAACTAGAACTGCCAAATTCCCGTCGGACCGGTTACGTTTCAGCCTCCCACGGGATAGAAACCGGTGGTTCCGAAACCGTGGACATCCCTAATCTGCAGACAAATATAAGCATGAGGTTTATAATATCTTGTAGTGACGAAATAGCCAGACTTCACCGTGATTGTCCTTTTCTCATCATAAGCCCAATATCTTGAATCTTGATGTCTATCATCAAGAGGGAAATTTGAGTTGATCCCCTCCAATTCATATGGGATGAAAGCCCCTTGAAAAAGGTTTCCATCCCATTAGCTCGGTCTATTGATAAAGTCAGCGACCCGAATTTGATAGTCATCGTTCATAGGTCGAGTCACCATTACACTCTTGATTCCTGGTATCCAGACATCTTGCATAGTCATGATCGATTTCTCATTGCCTACTTTTCTACCTTGTGCCTTTATTGATGAGCTCTTGTGCCCCACGAGTGTAACATACAACAAATATGATCATAATATCAGTTTTGCAGTGATACCTTCATTTGGAAACCAGATTCACAAGAGAGTTTGGAGATTTTATGGAGCTTTGCCTTTATTGAAAGCCGCATCTCAAATCCTGCACTTTTCTCTCATACTCCCTCTCAACACACCAAAAATTTGCACGATGTCCATACAAATTGCCTCAGGGATTCGGGAGCAAGACATAGTATAGGTTGGAGAACAATTTTCCCCTTTTCTTCAATTCTGAGAGCAATTTAATTGACTAAACAAAATCCCTTTTTTCTTTTGACTTGGAGTAGTTATTCACCTTTATAAAGAAGGAAAACGCGAACCATTTATGCTCATCACCTTACCATATAATGATATAAACTAGGCTTTAATTGGTGAGGTCATCATTTCCCCCAAATTCGACAACACCTAAATAGCTTTCTTGGCTTTTAGCCCCGTGAAAATCCAAGCGTTTGAGTGTTGAAAAATAAAAACGTGCTCAATTGGAATGCAATTTCAGCGGAAATTACAAAGCTTTTGAGATAAGAATCCCTCAGCAAACCCAACGACACGAAACGACGCTGCACGGTGGCACATGCGATACTTCGCTTCGAAGGGTGGAGTTTTTATAGTCAGAGGGAGAAAAGGGGCCGACTTTATTTCTGGGTTTTCTCTATCTCCGCTTTCGTTATCTGGTAAGATTTCCCCCCCTCCCCCCTTGTGTTAATATCTCTTATTTCTCACTAATTACGTACTGGGTTTTGCAAGAATCGTGTTATCCTTTGCTGATTGATGCTTTTAACGCTTGATTCGTTATGTTTGTTGCGATCGTTGAGCTGTTTGTACTCAAGTTGGGGTTTTTTTTTGGTGGGCTTTGATTGATCAGTGAATTGATTTTGAGCAAGAATGATGGGTTTGAGCTCCATGGGTTGTGGGGGAGGGGGGAATTCATCGACATCAAATCTATCTGCTTCTGCACCTCCTTTTACTGTCGATAGATTAAACCCTAAGCCCAATTCAAACCCTATGTTGCATTACTCTGATTATGGGGTTGAGCCCTTTACCCATCCCTCTCAGTATCCGATTAGAGCTGAGGCTGCAATTGATTCTAGTGAGATGATTAGTGTGCCTGCGGCAGATGATTATCGATTTTCGGCCTCTGCGTCTGTTAGTGCACCTAGCACCCAGTGGTCTGCTCATAATTCTGGTTATGGTGGTGATGTGAAACCTTATTATTCCCCGTATGCTGCGTCCTTGGTTGGAGAGGATAGGGTTTTGGGTGAGGATGAGGGGTCTCGTTACAACGTGGCGCGTACTCATGGACTGAGTGTGACACCTCAACACGATTATACTCGAAGCTTGTTTGACTTGGAGTACGGCTCTCATTGGGTGGACGGTTTGGGCTACAATGATAGGAAACTGGCTAAAAGATCAGAAGTTGATGGGAAATTCTTGTCGGAGAAGCTATTCGTTGGTGGCTCTCATGGTTATGAAAATCAACTGTACCATGGTATGCCTTTCTAACTCTTACGACGAAAAAATGTGGTATCTGTTGCTAAAATGTTTTGACTTTTAGCTGTAGATCATTTAGAGTCTCTTCTGAAAACAATTATGGTTGCAAGTGAGAAGCTTTATCTGTTTGAGTCAAGATCCCATTAGCTGACATTTAGCAACTTCATAAATCTGCTGAACAACCGAACCTTTGTATATACTGTGATATTGATAAAAGATAGCATGCTTAAATTCAGAGTTTACAAGCTTGCACTCTAGTGATTGTTTGTTCAGACCTTGCATTTTTCTTTTCTTGTGAAAGTTGATACTGTTATATTGATAAAAGATAGCATGTAAGTTTACAAGTTTGTAATCCAGTAACTGTTTGTGCAAACCTGGCGTTTCTGTTTACTTGTGAAAATTGATCAGAAATGGGTAACTATGAGTGATTAGCAAGTTAGAAACAGTAAAGAGGCAATGAGTTATAGAATTTTTTTGAATGGATGATCGGTAAAAGTGTCTGTGTCCCCTATATGTAATTATATGTTGAATATTGTCCATCATCAGAAAGGAATATAAATGAACTTTACCAGTAGTGTATTCAGATACAAGTGAAGAGAACAAGATAGATAGTTTATCAGTTTATGAATTCTAAAAGTGATAACATAATTTGTGGTTTTCTTCTCGGGCATTTTTTTCCTTTAAACCTTGGTCTTCATTAGTTTGTTTGTGTTAGACTGTGGTTAAGTGTGATTCCAGAAGATGATGTGAATTACTGTAAGATGGTAATAATTTTATAATAAGTATTTTTGGATGAGGCAAAACTAAGACTGACATCTTCAACCGGTATTCCAATTTCTTTTGAGGTCTTTATATGGTCTCATTTAATTGGAGTAGTAGTACTTTTGCGGGAAATAATTTTTCTTATTTGAAATAGTGATGGCCAATGGTGCAATGTGGTACATCTTCAATACATGGGTAAAGATTTGTGCAACGAGAAGTTAACGCACCATGAGCATCAGTTTAGAATTACATAGTTATTTATATTTTATAGATTTATTCTTGTGAAGTAGTTTGCTATACGGAATATCATGTTGCGTCCTAAATTGATTTTTGGAATTCAGGTGGGTGTGGCAGTGAAAACAGGAGCCAATTCAAGGAAGATTCTAGCATTTTATATAAAAATCTCCATCATGTTCCTAACCGTGAATTCTATACTGGGTCCTCAAGTACTGGATACATGGAAGACAAGTCGTGCCTTGAGCAGCAATTTGGCTTCTTTCATTATGATTCATGTAAAACACTTGTCACAGCATCGAGTCCTCCCTACCCTGAACCTTATACTCCTCTAGAGTCTTGTGCAACGGAGAAGAACTTTCCAAACTATAAAAACTCGTGCAGCCCATACGAAAAATGCGTCAGGCCTGTCGATACGCCCTATCAGGGTCGCGTTTCAGTTGGGAGATCGTCGCCCACAGTGGTCATTAGACCACCGCCAGCTTCCAGTTGGAATTTCGTACAAGGTAATGCTTCTCGTAAACCTGCTGGCAGCGAGAATGCTTCTGGGGTCCACATTGTGGATTCTGATTATTCCAATACCTCGAAGCCAAAGGATTCTGGTCTAAAACCAATCTCCAAACCTAAAGACGCCCCCTTTGAGACGAGTCCTTTCAAGTTCTTCAAGCAAGGGAACTCTCCCGTTTCATCAGCTTCCGTGAAAGAACTTTCAAGGCCACTGAATACTAAAAATACTTCTGATTCCAAGGTTAAAGCGGCATTAGGATCTCAACTACCCGATGTGAATCTCTCGAGTGGTTTTTCAACGACTGGTGATAACATTCAAATGGTTAATTCCACTGAGGAGTCTTCGGATTTTATGGATCATCATAGCACTGCGGTAGATTCACCCTGTTGGAAAGGAGCACCGTCTTCTCCGTTTTCAGTGTTTGATATCGAATCGGGAAACTGTGATCGTGTCAAGGTAAATTTGGTCGAACAATATGGATTTGGTCAGGGAGAGCATCCAAGTCTCCACTCAATTGATTCTAACCGAGTTTTCTCTGAGAAAGTTGACTGCAACATGGGAAATGAAAATGAATGTGGAGGAAACGGCATGAAGCTTGGTTTCGAGGAGACTCTTGAGGGAATCTGCCCGACTTCAGATCAGTGTTTATTGGATGGTATAACAGACAGAGTTTGGATCCCTCCTGCGACGAGGAGCAATGGAGCCGAGTTGAGTGGTGGTATTAAGAAGGATTGCAATCGTCTGAACGACTTAACGAGTGTTTTTGATTTCCATGTTTCTGACACTAAGCATTTATTCGGTGAAGGATGTGTTGGGACGACGGTAAATGACGTCTCTGAAGGTGCTGCCGTGGCAGTCCTTGCGGCAGAGAAGGTTCTCGCTTCGCCTGCTTCTCAAGAAGATCCAATTGAGCATAGGGCGGTACCAGATCCGAGACTGGATGGGTCATCAATTGTTAAGACGATGCATAGCCTCTCAGAGTTGCTTCGGTTTCACATTTCAACCGACATATGTCCTTTAGGGGAAGAAAATACCGAAATTCTTAAACATGTAATAAGCAACCTTAGTACTTGTTTGAGTAAAAACAGCGTACAGGTGCAAGCAACGAATAAGCCAGAGCTGAGAGATCTTTCTGGAGAAACTTCCCTTGGGGAGCCATGTTGTGCGGTATGCCTAATCCTGCAAAAACAAGCTATTTCTTTCTTATCTGTCTTTCAGCAAATAATTTGAATATTTCCCTTTTTTCTGTCAGGGTATAATTTCAAGAGGTCCTCCTACGAAAGGTGAAGTTTTGAATTCTTGCACCGATTCCAGTATGAAATGTGAAGTTTCGAATTCTTGCACAGATCACGTTTCTCTGCATTCTCATAAGGGGGAGAGAAACGACCCTTTTCCTGGTAAGACAGATGAGGTATCACCAATCGTTTCACCCTTGAGGGATGAATTTCACATTAACGGAGACGATGATATGGCAAAGGTGCGTGCTGTGTTTTTAACATTCCTATCGTTTGTCGAGCATTGTGGTAAACGATTAAGAGTTTAGAAGTCGTTGCAGCGTAATAGTTTGTAGATACATTCTGTCCACTTTAATCGGCCACGCTTGCAGGCTATAAAGAAGGTCCTTGAGCAGAATTTCAAGATTGACGAGGACATGCACTCGCAAGCACTTCTGTTCAAGAATCTGTGGCTTGAGGCGGAGGCTAAATTGTGCTCCATCAGTTATAAAGCTCGTTTCGAGAGAATGAAGGTTCAGATGGCAGGCATCAAGCTCAAGGCTCCGAAAGGTTAAAATTTTGCATTGCGATAGAATGAGCTTTTTCATTTGCTACGATCCTAATAACTGCTCTGAATGTTATCAGAGGATGAGGATGTTGCAGAGATGGCATCTGAGCTTTGCATTTCGCCCGATTCTGTCATCACGACTGTGCTGGCTCCCAAGGCTCATGTCGACACATTGCCTAAATCCACCTCACTGAACGCATCTGCTTCTGGCGTGAGTGGACGTGCCGATCGTATCGAGTCTTCTGACCTAGCCAGGTTCAATATCTCGAAATCTCGAGAGGAGAACCCGAACCCCATAACTACGGAAGACTCCGTCCTAGCCAGGTTCAATATCTTGAAATCTCGAGAGGAGAACCCGAATCCTGTAAATACGAAAGAGCAGCTACAGCCCGAGATAGTCGACGGTAAGCATGCAGAGTCCATCATGGCCAGATTCAACATCTTGAAATCGCGAGAGGAGAGCTCAAAACTAGTTGGTGTGGACGAGGAAAAACCACCACAGGCGATCTGTGACAAGTTTGCAGGCGAGAAATATTTCCAGCCGCTTGTCAGAGTTCAGTCGGAAGACGAAGCCCTAGACATGGTGGCGGCGCTGCAGCCCTATTTCCAGTATCAAGCCGGCATCCTCGCTGGGGGTGGCAAGTTCAACTCATATTTTGAGCGTGCTGGGTATGAGTCTCCAGTTGAGTACAACAGTAGCGGCTCTGTCACGAACAATGCAGCGAGCCATCTGGTGAAGAGCGGGAGCAGGACGATCGGTGAGAACAAGTCGGGGTGGCGCGATAGTTCGTCATCGTCGGAGTGGGAGCATGTGCTGAAAGAGGATTTTTCATGGAAAAACTAGTGAATTTGTTGGATTTGATTGTGTTTGCTAACTGCTATATACTAAAAGGGAGAAATACTAGTACCTCTCCCTCTTGACATTGTCACAGCACTTTGTAAATTGGGAAAAAAATTGTGATGATAGAATTACACCTTGAATGTAATGTTTTCTCTGGTATCTGTAAATTTTCTCTGGTCTCTGTATATTTAGGATATTGGATTCTTGATTTTATGTGTATTTGGTGAAAATGTTTGTGTACTTCTCGGCTATTATGTATATTTTGGTAAAATCAGAGATAAGTGTATGTCAAATAGTTTTTTATGTATATATGTAAAATCGGTTGCTTAATAAACATCTATAGCTATAAGTAAACTAAAAGATGATGATGATGATGATGATGATGATGATGATCATAATAATAATAATAATAATAATAATAATCATAATAATAATAATCATAATAATAATAATAATAATAATAATCATAATAAAGGGAAAAAAATAGCATGCATGATAGGAGGATTAAATACTACGTATAAGTGAAAGCAAGGAGTTCTATCAACGCTCGTGTGGCTTTGCTGAGTTCGTCGTGATGTTTCAATTTATGTTGTTTCAAGAAAACATGTAAGATGAGCTTTTTCTGCTGAAGTTGAAGGTTCAAGATTCTTGAATTCTGTGTGATTTTCTCATATTTTTTGTTCATTCATAGTTTTGCCTCCTTTTTTCACTTGAAAACTCAAAATCTTGATAGTGTGTGATTTCTCACACACACAAGTGGCCTCTCTACTGCACATCATTCAGATGTACTTGAGTCCATAGATCTCTCATCGACGAACAGCTGCTACACCGATGTTTTAAAGGAATTGGTGATTGTTTACAAGTCCAGAATCATGCAAGAACTAACATAAATTGGCTGCGTGATTTTGCTCAAGCAATGATCAAGATCAGTCAGATTGATGTCCATGCTGGGGTGATTAGGTTCGACTGTAAGGCGATTAACGCGTAATCAAACATTTATTTCATCATTAGAGGCTTAGAGCAAGATTGAAACAGGTTGACAGATGAAGATTTTATGAAGTGTACTAAATTACCTGCTACATTTCCACATTTAGTGATATACACAGAAAGTGACTTTTGATGTAAAAGAAATCTTTTTAGATCTGGTTGCAAGTGAGCAAGAAATACTAGCTTTCTTTTTCTATTTATTTATATTTTTTGCCCCTCAAATCACTCTTGAATCTGTTATCAATGTCAAAACCTTGCACTAGATTAGCTGATAAAGTAATACAAAAACTAACAAAACCAGTATTAATTTAGCCTTTTCTTGACCCCATTTTGAGAAATGAAATCAAAGATTAGTCCCACTTGCCTCCTCACAACAGCACATAAAACCAATCATTTTCCGAAAAATATGTCACAAATTATCTAACCCAACCACTAACTTTGGATTCTCATGCACCTTAGTCAACTTAAATGGATTTAGTTTGATCACTTCTTGCATAAAATCTATGTCACTACGCATATGAAAATCATAAATTATCAGCAGCAAACTACGCCTAGCTTTACTTCTTTTCATCTGCTGCACAAGTTAAAATGACATTCACAGCGAGTTTCCTAGTCATTCGCCACTAAATGTGAAAGAAAATTCAGATAAGTGCACCGAATTTTTGTCTATATATACCTTTTCTTGCAATGGAAGAACACATCAACTAAAACAAACCTCAAAAAGCAAGGCATAATGAGTTCTAAACTGCTTCAAACTCTCATCATAGCAGTCCTATGTCTCTGCATTGTTGAGACAGCAACAGCTCAGCTTCAAGTAGGGTTCTATCAACGCTCGTGTGGCTTTGCTGAGTTCGTCGTGAAGCAAGGAGTTCGAGATGCGTTCATCAATGACAATGGACTTGCTGCAGGCCTTGTTAGGTTGCATTTTCATGATTGTTTTGTGAGGGTGAGAAATTGTGTTTTATGATTCTGTTTTCTCTTCAGCATACATGTATCATAAGCCCCTCATCAAAGAACTTTATAAACCCTAAAAGTTACGTATAAAAATCATAAAACAAATAACCCTTTTAGAGATAAGTTGGTTTTTAGTCCAAGAAAATCCTTCCCTCATCAAGCATTGTTGTGTACAGGGGTGTGATGGCTCTGTGCTGCTAGAATCCACCAATTCAAACACGGCAGAGAAGGATTCGCCTCCGAATAATCCAAGCCTCCGAGGATTTGAAGCCGTTGACAGCATCAAGGCTAGGCTCGAGGCCATGTGCCCGGGAGTAGTCTCCTGTGCTGATATACTCGCGTTTGCAGCAAGGGATAGCATTGAGATCGTAAGAAACTCTGCATGTAGTAGCTTTCTTTACTTCCTCCACTCAATGCATGGATCATACTTTGTTTTCCCATCTGACATGCTCTGCGTTCTCAGACCGGAGGGCTAGGGTACGACGTCCCTGCTGGGAGGAGAGACGGTAGAGTTTCTTTAGCTTCTGAGGCATTGACAAACCTACCACCACCATCACTCAATGTGAATCAACTCACTAAAGCATTTGCAAATAAGGGCTTAACACAAGAGGAAATGGTCACTCTTTCTGGTAAAATTCCTTATCACAAGTAACTTTTCTAAAGCATGTTTGTATTATTGAGGCCCATATATGTGTATGTGCACGTATATTGATGATAGTGAAGGGAAACACGAGATGAAAGTTTTCTGACGCGTGCAGGGGCACACACGCTGGGGCGATCCCACTGCACGTCTTTCAGCAACCGGCTCTACAATTTCAACTTGAACTCGAGCATAGACCCGACTCTGGATGCCATGTATGCAAGCCAGCTCAGGCGGCAGTGCCCGCAGGGCGGAGACGCGAGCCTGGTGGTGCCAATGGAGGCCACCCCCGCCACAGCTGACGTGGCATACTATAGAGCCGTGGCGACGAATAAAGGGCTGTTCACTTCGGATCAAACGCTGTTGACGGACCAACAAACAAGAGCACAAGTGTTCCGAAATGCTCAAAACCCTTTCAATTGGAAAAGCAAGTTTGCTTCTGCAATGGTTAATATGGGAAAGATTGGAGTTTTAACTGGCAAAGCTGGTGAGATTCGCAAGGATTGTAGAGTGATCAACAACTGAAACAAAAGTAGCTTCTAAGTTGTTTTCATGCAATATTAAATCTTGATCATTTGCTCCATTATGCTTAGAATATCATTCAAAATAAATCCAAGAATTAAAATTTTGGAATGTTTATTGTTTCAACTATCAAAGATCAAACTTTAGTTGAGCAGAAACATGGGGGGCAATTTTTCATTACTTCAACCATATTGTCAAGTGAATCAAGACAATAAAACTAAGATTGTACCATTGATTCGAAAAAATATAACAAGATGCAAAAATAGTAGGCTACGATAATAATGTCTAGGTTGTGAGCTCCATGATAGCACTCACAATGTCTCCACCGTGAGTTTTGAGGGCCTTGACAGCCTTGGTCCTCGACACCCCTGCTTGCGTCATGACCAGATCGATGTCACGAGGCTCGACACCCGTCTCATCGACCTCTTCCTCT
>JAYDZE010543061.1:0-14335 GCA_034509125.1 Monilaria moniliformis
AAGTACCACATTCCACCCGGCCGGGTGGAACTTGTACCACATTCCACCCGGCCGGGTGAAACACTCTGTTTCTCCCATCACTTAGCACCCGGGCGGGTGAGTTGGCGCGTCAGTCCTACCCGGCCGGGTGCAGCGTTCTGGGGAAACAGAGGCTACCACCCGGCCGGGTGGTGCTGAAATTCATCTCACCAGGCCGGGTAGAGCAGAGACGCATTTGGGAAACATGACTTCACTTAACTTAAGTGAAGTCATGTTTACCAAATGCGACTTACACTAAGTCGCATTTCGCATTTACCCATTTTTAGAAGTCAAAAAAAAAGTTTCCCGTTTTGGGAACTTTTTTTGTAGATCCTCCTAAATCCGGAATTTTGCCCTCCTGCAAATTGGTTTTTCTTTTTAAAGCTTTACTATAATCTTGAGATCTTTTTTTTTTCTTCCTTTCTGTGTCTTTAAATTTGTCTGAGCGATATGTAACTAAGAGGAAATAATAAAATAGAATATAGATGAAAGAGATAATATTCACATATTTAGACAAGTTTTTGTCCTCATCCATAAATGTACGAGTTTTCTATACCATTTGATATTAAAATACTAAGTTACTCTTCTATGTGGCCAAAAAAGTTATTGAAGTTGACATAACTCCTTTTTTATCTTTTATTTAAATTATTTTTTGTCATCTTCTTCATAATACTTCTGAAAACTAAAAATATATAAAAAGGAACATCAACCGACATTCACAATACTGCATTCAATTTTCATGTAAGAGGGTGGCTGTTCAGGTATTTAAAACTTCAACCAATTTCATTAAATGTACAGTCACGACGTAGCATAAACTTATTTGAAAAAATCATAAAGATATGATAAACTTGCTTGAAAATTCACAACAAAAAGAATACGTTGAAACTTCGACGATGATTTTTTTTTAAGTTTAAATTTGAAAGAAAACATCCGAAACTTCGACGTAAAGAGGCTAAATCATCGCAAGATGTTGCGTTCATGTTTTTGCGACTTAAAGAAGGTGTACAAAATCATTACGAAATCGCGAAATTTGATTTTTTCAAATTGTACTTAAGCCCACGAAGTGGCCCTCGGTCGTGTTCTTAAGATAACGATGTTCTCAATCACGACTCACGATCGTGTTCTTAAACTCGCGATGGTCTCACTCACGATTGCACCATCGTAGACAACCTACATCATGGTGGCTCACTCACGATCACGATGCTTACTCACTCACGAGTGAGCCACCATGCTTGTAGTCTCCCACGATGGTGCTGTCGTGAGTGAGCGATTGTGAGTGAGCACCGTGATCGTGAGTGAGCCACCATGTTTGGTTTCCCACGATTGTCGCCCATGATGGTGCCGTCATAATTGATTCATCGTGAGTGAGCCATTTTCGTGAGTGTCATCATGAGTGAGCCACCATAGTGAGTGAATCTCACGGTGCACCAATGTGGGCATGCACTGCCATGGCCCACGATTTATGCACCACTGTGGGTGTGACATAAAAACTCTAATATTCATTCTTTTTGTTTGCTAATTATTTTATTTTAGCTAATCTTAGATGAGGATCTCTTGTTTTTTTCCTTTCAATAAAATATATATTTCACACCTTTTTTTTTTATTTTTCGTAAATATCCAAATCAAACATAGCACAATCAGTTTATAATGTTGTTAAGGAAAAAATCATATCAGGTACGAGTCACCGTCTATCAAACGCCCCAAAAATCCATCCTTCAATCTTCTTATTGCATTGAATATATCGACTTACAAAGCATTGATCTCTTCCATTCACAATGAGGATGCATTATCAAACCATATAAAGCATGAGGTCATGAAATGGTGCTTTAACCGAAAGTGCAAAAAACTGGCAAAACGAAGGTGGCCCACAATGGTGCCCACGATCGTGGGCAGCGATCATAGGTCACAATCGCGGGCCACGATTACGCTGTCGTAAGTGAGCAACCATGAGTAAGCCACCTTCGTGAGTGAGTGGTCAATCACGATGGTGGCTCAGTCCCGAAGGTGACTCACTCACGATGGATCACTCACGACAACACCATCGTGGGCATATAAACATTGCCACCCATGGCTACTCACGGCTACCCACGGCCACCTAACAACAATTTCAAACACCCACAACTTCAAAGCCATCACAATCCGATTATAAATTTAAATTTGAGTTTGTAGGGAACTAACCGAGAGAAGAGGTTCTTCTCCATAGGCAGACGATGAAGCCGACTCGCGCTCGTTGTTGCTTCTACTCATCTTGTCGGGAAATGTCGGTAGTAGGGTTTGAAGAAACTGTTGAAGGAGGGGAGGCGATCGTGGTGTTGGGAGAGAGGAGACGATCATGGAAACAGTAGTGACGTTTTGTGGGGACTGATTTACTATTTTTAGGGTTTGAAGATATTGTGGGACCGTTTCTTTTTGTTTTTTCAAAGTTTGATTATTAATTTCCATTAAAAGTTAATATCTTTTTTTTTTTTTTTAAGTGGTAGGCCACTAAAGAGATATTATAGTCTTTTGAACCAAAATATTATTGAAAACTCATACTTTTATAAGATATGATATATAATTTCTCTTTTCTTGAGTGTGATATATTTTGCCCAGCTCTCTCACCGCTGTAATTGAAGCACATTATTAAATCTTGAATTGCAGAAGAACTTTAGGTGATGCCTGCAAAAAGTAATAGTATATGCAATTTTTTGGAGAATCCTTTCATCTAAAAGTTATCTAGTACCATTCATAACAGATAGAAATCCAGAGCAGTATACTTTCATTTCTATTTTGGAAAATTGATTAGCCACTTTAATGGATACTATTACTTAATGGGTGAGGTAGATCACTCAAAGCATATTCTTATTTTTTGAAAAACAAGTGAAACTAACTTGATATGTAATATTTCACTTGCACACTTTTGTTTTAGTTATCATGTTTCCCCACATTGACAAACATTCAAAATCGAGGGTTAGAGATATATTTGAAAGTAGATTAAGTAACGATATGGTGGTTCACTTCAGGTTTCCACTATTGGTGTAAAGTAAAATATAATTGTTCTGAGTTTGCAAGGAAAATAGAAAGTGTTTGGTGAAGATATAAGAAAGTCTTGTGAGTTTCATACATTATAACAAATACGCTAATGTGGACTACATGTTAGCAATGCTAAAAATAGGTGTGCAGCATATTGATCCTCTTACTACTTTATCTAAATATACAGTCATCAGTATTTGTCTTTGAAAAAAAGAATGAGTCGAGAGTAGAGCATAACTAACAGATTATGTTATTATAAACTTATTCAAGCACATAATCCTATTGTAACTGAGAACAAAACTCCTGCTTCTACAGCCACAGAGAGCATGCTATCACACTCACTAAAAACTAAATTTTCCTTATTATCGAAGCGCAAGTATTCGAGCATACTTTCTTTACAGAGAGAGCGCGTCTGAGTAGAAAGGAAGGCAGGGAACTTTACTTTACGCGATATACATATTCATACATCTATAGTTTACACAGAGTAGGGAAAGCAGATGCGCTACTCTGCTTAATCAACAGATGGATTCGAACTGATTAATGCAATGTTGAACCATGTAGCGGAGTTTAAGCCGATAGCAATACTTCCGCACTCTTTAACTCGAAAATCTTTTCAAAAACATCTTGAACAACCTGGATAAGATAATAGAGAAAGGGAAAGAAGGCATATTTAGCATCATTGAGTGTAGCAAGCGCACTTGCAAGAAGTGGCATTATCATAACGCGTTAAATCAGAGGAGATGTAGATGCCCGTGAATTCCGACTCAAGATGGTTATCACGAGTTGGACATAAGTGTGTGGCTTGACAAAGCTGGGACGTGGTATGGGAAACAAGAACCGAGCAGACTCACCTTGTCAGGAGTGGATGCCCCGGATGTAACACCAATTGTGACAGGGCCCTCTGGAATCCAGTTCTCTTTCTCCACCAACTCACCATGCTATATGGAGAACCATTTAGAGTGTTAAGACGGATGTGCAGCTCAGAGTCAATCATGAGATAGAGTGATTAGAAGACATACCATCAACTTGTGACTAATTTTGTTTCCAGGACCTATCCTCTTCTCACTGTCAACCCAATATGATGGAATTCCACGCAATTCTGAAATTTCTTGTAGGTGTGAAGTGTTACTTGAGTTCCATCCGCCAATGACTAGGATGAGATCAACCGGATCGTCAACCAATTTGTACATTGCATCTTGCCGTTCCTAAATATAGTAAGGGATGGTCAAATACGAAGCAAAATGTGTTGAGCTGAATGATAGTAAATAACAGCTCTTTGTCATGTGTTCTGAAAAAAAACATTTGAGATGGGATGCACCACAATAAAAGCACTTCTAGATACTTCTCTATGGGTGCATGCACACACACACATACTGACACAAAACAAGTGAAAGAGTTGCACTTCATTGCGTCCATAATAAGAGGAAACACTTGGACTTATACAAGAATAGCAAATAAAATTTTATCGGGAAATTTTGAGAAAAGAATTAGGAGAAAGATTTTACCTGAGTTGCATCACAAATAGTGTTGAAACTTATGAAGTGGTCGGTAGCATTTTCCACCCCGTACTTGCGCATAATGGTCCTCTCGACTAATTTTCCTGCAGAATAAAAGTATTAGCAATGCAAGTCACATAGTGCAGACATTTTAAGCATCATACTGTGGAGTGGTCACTGACCAATATCCTCTGTTTCTCCTTTCAACATAGTAGTTTGGTTCGCAATACCAACTTTCTCAAAATCCTTATCAGGGTCAAATCCCTTGGATATTGCAAATTTAAATTTCTGCAGAAAAACCACGTCATGTGAAATCCCAGCATATAAGTAAATACTAAACTTAGTGTGTTATAATAAGCCTACCTCGAGAAATGCTTCTTTAGTGGAGCTGGATCCATCAAGTCCACCACCCAAGATGTAATCACATACATATGTTGCCTGCAGTATGTTATCATGTCTATTAATATGCTGGTGCTCTATTACATACAGAACTTAAAATGAAACAGAAATTTCAAATTACCTCTTTTATGTTCTTTACAATGACAAATTTCCCAGCAAAAGAAGCAGTGGCCACAGTCTCTTCATGAGAATATTTACCATGGATTATAGAAGTATACTCTCCTTTCTTGTGCTTTTCAACAGTATTCCAAACCTTATAACAGAAACATGTATAAATTAACATAGCAAATAAAACTTCAAATAGCGGTTGGGGTAGGGATGGGGCAAAATACCTTAGACACCCATGGGCAGGTTGTATCAACTATTTGAACATTCTTGTCGCTCAGAATCCTCATCTCATCAACAGCAGCTCCAAAAGCAGGCAATACCACCACATCACCATTGTCAACCAAATCAAATTCTTTTTTCCCATCGTGATGAGGGATAATCTTTACATTCATCTCTTCAAGCCTCTGGGGATGAAAATTTTAATTATTAACTATGTCTATTGATCAAAGATTGTGTCTTCCAAATACTGAGTGGCATTGACATCAAAGACCCTCAACAGTCGGTGCTTATAAACATACCAACTCAAATGATCACAAAAATCAGAAAATCAGTCTGGTGATATGACCAGGGCAATCCAAAAGTAGAAGAGGTATTAGAAGTGCTTCTAACTGATAAGATTGCAAGCGGTTGCAGTTATAGATCCTTATATACCAATGCACAGAGCCATGAAAATTTGACTATACAACCTTTGAGCCATGAAAAGCGCAGGGATTGCTCAACATCTCCACAGAAGAAGAAAAAAAAGGTATGCATAGAAGAAGGTCTACCACAACATAAACAAGTTTAAATGGAATACGATGCTTCCCCCCAGTCATTATTAAGTAATTCCAGCAACTTTGAACCCTGTAATCTAAAAGAAGGTTGGAGTAAACAACAAACCTCATTAACCGTGGGATTATGGATAACTTCATTAGTCAGCCAGATGTTCTCAGATGGAAACTGTTTTCTAGCTTCATAAGCGATCTGAACCGCACGCTCGACTCCCCAGCAGAATCCATATGCTTCAGCAAGCTTCACTGTAACATTCCCCCATGTGTATTGGTAACCGTTCTCCTTCAATTTCTTAATAATATCACCTGAAATTATCCATAAAGTGATCGATCACTTACCAAAAACATCATGAATCATAATCAAGTCAACAAAATAACTAATATCACATACACAAACATAAAATCTATACAGATCGCGTTATTCCATAAAATTACTAAACATAGTAGGCAAGCGAACGCAGGGTCATCAGCACTAACAGACTAAAATTAGATTTCTGAACGGGAAAAGATAAAATTAAATAAAAAAATCCCGTTTATGTCCACTAAACTAATAGCAAATGCGAAATTGGAGAAATCTCGGAAATCATACTCGTAAACTCTTGGCTCATTTGCTCGAGAGTCTCCTCTTTATGCCCGAACCCCTTCCGATTGTAATTCTTACTCCTTGTCAGGTTGTGACGGAAAACCTTTGAGTCAAAATCGGCGGATTCAGCTGCCACAGCGGAGGACGACGCGCCGCCACCTCTGGCGGCGGAGCACCGGAGGGAGGAAGGCCTCCGTGGCTGGGACAACGTGGCCTCCGGCAACGGGATTTCAGTTCGCGTAGAGATGCGACAGAACTGCAGAGGGATCGCCATGTGAACGAATTACGAATGTGGATTATTACAAAATTGGAGTGGATTGCGCAATTTATCTGTTGCCTGATTAATCAATTTATTTCTTGCTTGAGCTCGTTTTCGTCGGATTGCATTTATTTAATGCTATTAATGCTCCGATTCCACGATGCATGATGTTTGATGCTGATTCCCAATTTCTTTGGTGAAATTTAATTTTAGTCAATGTTTGACTGCTAGAGCAACTAGCATGTAATAGTCAATGGCATTGAACGTTTGTATGTATTTGTAATTTTTAGTCAATTAATTGACTTTTTAAGTTACAGTAAAAATAATAGATTTGTGAAACAAATCTAGATTTTTATTCTTTTTAATATTATGTTATTGCAAGACTAGTTATCAAATATAGGGGGTGCAATATCGGATAGCAGGTGTCGAGTATACCCGAATCCGACCTGATACCCGTAATAATCGTTGACTAGTTCGGGGTCGGGTATTAAATATTACATTTGTCGGGTATTAGGTATACCCGATCAAGTTTTTGGGTACCCGAATGCCCGACATAATACCCGATTTTTAGAAGCCCTAATTTTAATTTCTAAAACTAACAGTTATGCCTTAGTAGTCATTGGTTAGTTGTGTTTTTTATTTGGTCATGACTTCTTTTCAACTGTCAGCATCATATCGAGTAATTAAATTAAGAATAATTAACAATAATTTTCATAAGCCATTAATCTAGTAATTAATTTGCACAAGGTAATTAGGCATTTACTAGTTTAATTTTTCTACTCAAAATGATACAATAGTAAAAACAAGAATTTAACTATATTTGTCTTGATTTTCTTGAAACTTCAGTCAGATGAAGAAACTGAGAAACCGCTATTTATTACAAAAGTAAAATTAGAAAGAAGAAATAAAAAAAAATGCAATTGCGGGTGCGGGTACCCACATGAGTCGGGTGCGGATACCCGCGACAGTAAACTCGGGTCGGGGTCGGGTGGCATATTATGCTACTTTTAGGTGCGGGTATCCGCGGATACCCGATTTTGCACCTCTAATCAAACACGTCCTTTATTAAGCTAGCACATTAATATATGCATTATTAATACATAGAAAATTATAATTTTGTAACCTAACTTTTAATTATTATTTTCTACAATTATAGCGTAATATATAAAAAAATATAAATTAATACATATATTATCATTGATTAAAAAACAGACATAATATCATTATTGCTAACAATTCTATCATGCTATTAAAAATGATAAATTTCTTTTATTGCAACGTCAATTTCAGTGATCCAATTTTTGAGATGTAATTGAGACAATGATAAGAATCTTCTTTACCTAATCTGCAAAGCACCCACACTAATTTCTCAATTCAACATCAATTTTAAATGAGAATTTCACTCGAAAAACCACATAATCCTAACTCAATCATTTAGCTAATGAACGTTTCCGATAACAAAATTGAAAACTTGGACTGATTGATATTTCCCATAAATCAAATTTCAATTTTGATGCCAGAATCTGGAGTTTAAGCTTGTGCTATAATTTTGCATACTTTGAAATGCAATAGTAAAAAATCGAACATTAGGATATAAAATAAGATTTCCTCAAATATATTATGTAATATATTAATTTAAGGATGTCAATTTAGCCTAAAATTTATGGGTTGATCCAATTAACCCGACAATTCGAAAACAATCACAACCCGAATGACCCTAAGTCGAATAGCCCGCAATCCGATGTGATTGGTTTGAAGATAGCCCGAGCCTCATATGGTCGACCCAAAAATTAGCGAGTTCTCATTATTTAGTTTTCAAACTTCACTACTTAAAATTTTTCAAACTTTTGAAAGTTGTAATAAGATTATTTTTTTTCAAATATAAGTAAAAAATGCATTTTTATTTAACATTCAAAAGTTATATTTATCGTTTCATTTTTTTATATTTTACTATAACATTTAATATAAAATGTTTGATTCAAAATTTAAAAAACGATAATCATTTTATGAAGAATGTATGTTCTTACTTCTCTAAGAGTTACATATTAGTTTTGAGTCGAAGCGACATCCATTTATAGATGTATTTATTTGTTAGAAATATATAATTATCAAAATTAATATATTTATTAAAAAAATCATAAATTTTTTTTTGCCTGAAGTGTTAGCCCGAAACCCGATAATTTAAGGTTAGGGTTGAGAATTTGTAATTCGAAAAAATTACAACCCCAATGACCCGTAGCTAAATAGTCCGACAACCCATACGGATTGCCCCGATTAAAATCCCTACATTAATGACTATTTCTAGCTCACATAGTAGACGAGTGGCTATTAAAGTGACATTATAACTTTGTTAACGCGTGTGTGTATATATATATATATTATATTTTAGACACTTATCTGTACAATATTCATAGTGGGCACCTGCTGGTATTAAAATGTGGAAATTTTACATTTAATATGAATGTCTAGCGTCATAAATGGCAAACTGTAGGTGTTATATTAATAGTTTAGTCTATATATGTTTATCATTAAAAGAATCAAGTGGCATGCGCAGCTGTTTAGACAAGCTAATTTAATAATATTGATATATATATATATATATATATATATATATATATATATATTTGACTTCAAAACACAAAAAACGTTGGTCATGTCATTTTTTTCTTTCGAAATCTCTATTCAAATGTTGCTAGCGTGGCTACTCCACCAAACATATTTATATACACTTTTTCAAATGTAACTTAATAAAATAAGGCTGCCAAATTAGAATTCAATTGATATAGAGAAAACGTCGTCAGTCTTTAATCACCTGACAAGTTTCGCAGTCAAAATTAATTTCGTGCTTTCAATGTTTCAATTATTAAATTTGATGACGTAAATTGGATTATAAAATATAAAATAATATTCTCTACGTCCACGAAAAATAGTCTTGTTTTTCTATTTTGATCCGTCCACAAAAAATAGTCACATTCTATTTATTAAAAATTTCTCACAACACAATACCCCTAAACATTAATCTTTTTACAACTTATATCATTAGTTACCACCACTTTTTATCTCTCCAACCACTTTTTCTACCTCTCTCTCCTATTTTATCAACTATTTTTTTCTCTCTAATCACTTTTTCTCCCTATCTCTCATACTTTACCAATTGTACATTAAAACTCGTACCATTCACTAATGAGACTATTTTAGATGGACGGATAGAGTACTTTAAAAAATATTGTACAAATACTGGATTAACCATTGTTCAAATTAAGTAACTTGTTGCCTAGCTGCTAGGCTGCTGGTACGCTTAATAAATTTTAAACACTACTATAAGCTTAAAAATATTCTAAAAAAAGAAAAAAAAATGGAAAATATAAATGGAAGAAAATCAAACACATCTTTAATTTGAGCTGTTTAAATCATTTACTCACTTGCCGCCTTTAGTCAATTCCTTCATAACCGAATTAAAAATAAAAATAAAACTCAGTATTTCGTTAATTTGTTGTCCTACATAATTGAGCGGCTCATGGTTTTCCTCGCTATCAAAGAGAGAGTAATATGTATGAAAACTATAAATTACAGCAGTATATTATTACGAAGAAGGAAATAAAGAAATAAATAAATAAATGTAGAAGAACAAGCAATAATAAATAAATACTTTTTAGTTGAATAATAAATATATGTTTAGTAATGACTTGAAAAACACATTTTCTAATATAAAAAACGTCAAATAATAGTAGGTATTATTTTAGAGTTAAAAACATTAGAATAAATGGTGGTCGATCGTTGTCATTTTTAAATAATTCCCATAATTTAAGGGCTTAATATGGTTTTGAAAGCCCACTTAATCTCCTTATGTTTTAGCTCAATTATGAACTGAACATTATCTTAGCATATTTGATGACATTACAACATGAGGACTCATTCCTACTTCCCATTCAGAGCCATTCGCATTCAAAGTTTACAATAAGACTAAACGCAGAGAAGCTTTGTGTTACTCTGTATACATATATACAACTAGCACGGGAACTCCCTTTCTAAACCCACTCACCTAACTGTGTTGATCCTTTTGAGCTAATGTTGAATCACGAACCAGTTTATGCCGTTTGCAATACTTCATCACGCTTCAAGACGAACACCTTTTTCAGAACATCTTCAACAACCTGGATAAGAATATTCATAAGAAATGCAACAAGAGATGTATACGTAGTGAACCAATCTATTAGTGCAAGTAGCAAGTGCAGTTGCAGCATAATGGGAAACAAGAACCAAGCAAACTCACTTTGTCGGGAGTAGATGCACCGGATGTAACGCCAATTTTAATAGGACCCTCCGGTAGCCAGTTCTCTTTCTCCACCAACTCGCCATGCTGTGTGGAGAATAATTTAGACGACCATGAAGGTTCGTGCAGCTCAAAGACATTGATAGGAGAAAGATTAGAAGGCATACCAACAACTTGTGACTAATTTTGTTTCCAGGACCTATCCTTTTCCCACTGTCAACCCAATACGATGGGATTCCACGAAACTCTGCAATTTCTTGTAGGTGCGAAGTGTTACTTGAGTTAAATCCGCCAACGACTAGGATGAGATCCACCTTATCTTCAACCAATTTATACATTGCATCTTGCCGTTCCTAAATATAACAAAGTATGGTTAAATGTGAAGCAATATGTGTTGGTCTGTGTGATACTAATTATTAGGAAAGCAACATTTGAGATAGATAGACCCCAATATATCTCTCTACATCAATTTTACAAGAAAAGCACACAACAATTTATCAGGAGTCACCGAGAAATAGCATTCAGAGAGAGATTTTACTTGAGTTGCATCGCAAATGGTATTGAAACTCATGAAGTGGTCGGTAGTATTCTCGACTCCATACTTGCGCATCATGGTCCTCTCAATTAATTGTCCTACACGATAATGCATCAGCAATGCAAGTCACATGGTGAAAACGCTTTAAACAAGATGCTTTGGGGTGATCACTGACCAATTTCCTCTGTTTCACTTTTTAACATAGTAGTTTGATTTGCAATGCCAACTTTCTCAAGATCCTTATGCGGGTCAAATCCCTTGGATACTGCAAACTTAAATTTCTGCAGAACCATACCACATGAAATCCCAGCATAAGCAAATATTAAAATCAGCAGGTGATAATCATCATACCTCAAGAAATGCCTCTCTAGTAGAGCTAGATCCATCAAGTCCACCACCCAAGATGTAGTCACATACATATGTTGCCTGCAGAATGTCAACATGTCTACTTAAACATCAACGCTCTATTACATCTAGAGCTTAAAATTAATGAAGCAGAAATTCCAACTTACCTCTTTAATGTTCTTCACAATGATATATTTCCGAGCAAAAGAAGCAGTAGCCACAGTCTCTTCATGAGTATATTTACCATGGATTATTGAAGTATAATCTTTTTTCTTGTGCTTATCAACAGTATTCCAGACCTATCAAAGACTTGTACATGTTAGCATAAAACAGAATGACTACTTCTAAAAGCTGTTGGGTGGGGAAGAGGGAAGTACCTTAGACACCCACGGGCAAGTTGTATCAACTATTTGTACATTCTTTTCACTCAAAATCCTCATCTCATCTACGGCAGCCCCAAAAGCAGGCAATACCACAACATCACCCTCATTAACAACTTCAAATTCTTTCTTCCCTTCGTTTAGGGGAATAGTTTGTACTTCCATATCTTCAAGCATCTGCAGATGGAGAGATAGAAAACTAACTATATTTATTGCTCAAACATTGCTTCTTCCTAATACAGATTTCTAACCAATCAAAAGTAAGAAATGCATTCTATAAGAGTCCAGTTGAGAACAAAGACCCTCAACAACCACAGTTCACACACATATCACATATCAAACAATTAGAAAGAGGCAACCAACAAAAAGAAGTTTTCACAGAAGTAGATCAACCAAATCGAAATGATTCATTCTTAACCAATTCCAGTAATTTTGGGACCTATATATCAAAAACAAGGTTGCAGTAAACAACAAACCTTATTAACCGTGGGATTATGGATCATTTCATTAGTCAGCCACATGCTATCAGAAGGGAACTGTCTTCTAGCTTCAAAAGCAATCTGGATCGCACGCTCCACACCCCAGCAAAATCCATAAGATTCTGCAAGCTTCACTGTAACATTCCCCCATGTATATTCATTCCCATTCTCCTTCAATTTCTTTATAATATCACCTGAATTGAAACAAATCAGAATAATGGTCACACACGCACACACACACACCAAAATTTCAATAAATCATAATCAAAACTCAAAACAACCAATAGCATATGCATACAAACATATGCTTTAAATACAGGACAAATTATTCCATAAAGTTACTAAAAATAGTAGGTATAATAAGTTAAATCAGGCCAATCAGCATTAACAAAAAACTCAGAGCCATTTCGAATGCTAAAAATTTAAGGTTAATCTCAAATTCACGTTTCTCTCCGCAATAATTTATAATAATAAAAAACGCCAAAAATTGGGGGATTTCAGAACATCATACTTGTAAACTCTTCGCTCATTTGCTGGAGAGTCTCCTCTTTAAGCCCAAACCCCTTCCGGTTGTAATTCTTACTCCTCGTCAAGTTGCGACGGAAAGCATGCGCGTCAAACTCAGCAGGGTCAGCGGCCACGGCCGACGACGAGGCACCATCTCCGTCGGCGGCGCACCGGAGCGAGGAAGTCCTCCGCCGCCGGAACAGCCTGGTCTCCGGCAGCGGGAGCTCGGTCGGAGTTGAGATGCGGCAAAATTGAAGCGAGATCGCCATGTCGATGAAGTGTACTCAATTCGAACTTGGGAATTGAGTGATGGAGTCGATATTGCGCATGATTATGGGAAATTTCATGGTAGCTGGTAGGCCATTGCCAATCACAAACGAACCACAAACTGAGGACACGTGTCCCCTAATTATTTTATTATTTTTTTGGAGTGGTTTAGCAATTAGAAAATAACACGTGTGAAATTCACCATCACGCATCACTCCGTGAGAAACTAGCACCACATAATAATATGTTATAATTTCTTTATTCGATATTTTATCAGATGCTCAAAATAATTGGAATATTTTCTTTTTATAAATATGTTTCTATATATAATTAAGTAATTTAAATAATAGCTTTTCTTTTTAATGGAAGCCTAGCCAAATCCCAACAAATTTGCCTGTACAATTTCTTAATTTTGTGTCAAGCCCAGTTTATGAATTAGGGAGAAAATATGGATATATTATATAATATATTACTAGTTGCTGAATAAAATGTTCCCCTCTATCAAGGATGTAGTTGATGTTGGAACTAATTTTCACCTCATCATATGCTACACCAGGGCTTTGGACAAGTATGCTCAAAATTCATCTCCAACTACATTATTCTTATTCAATAAATATTAAACATAGTATTACACATTAGTAATCATCATTGCCGCTAATATTTGTGTATTATAATATAACAAAACAAGAAATTGTCCTTTCTCTACTTACATTAATCTTCAAAACCATTATTGCCTCTGGCTGGTCTTATTCTTTCAATTAAATGTACCTATATTTATCTAATATTTCACACACACACACACACTAATATACATGCATGATAATATCATATATATATATATATATAGAGATTCATTCAAATAATAACCTAATCTTAATGCAGAACTAAGACCTAATATAGGCCG
>JAYDZE010543072.1:0-14334 GCA_034509125.1 Monilaria moniliformis
ACGCTTTGAGCCGTGGACGTAGATCAATTCCGATCGAACCACGTAAAAATCTTCGTGTCACTACTTACAAATTCCTATCCCATATCCGACTTTGACAAACCCGCGAAAATAAGATCGATCAATGGCATTATAATATGATGTTTTATTCTTTTGCGTAAAAGAACGAGCGGCCATTATTTTATTTCCACACACACACACAAATAATAATCAACTCGCTGCATTACCACAAAAAAATAAAAAAAAACATCCCGAAAACTTAACACTAGCTATGATAGGGTAACATTCTCATTTATATTGCATACATGTACTTATGATCGATAGAATCGTAATCGCCACCAAATTATGTGCATAAATCTAAAGTTGGGCATAATTTATGTCCTAATTCCTGAACTTTGGAGCATCTTTAAAAATGACACAACAGCGTCCAAAATTTGTAGAAATTTTCAATTTTGTCCCACGACCAATAATCTAGCGTCGGAAAGCTGAATCAACTTGCTTGATTCTCACGTGAAATATATAATAAACGAATACAATTACGTTGATTGAAATGAAAGAGAGAAGTTATAAAGCCAATTTATATTCCACCTCGTTATCCACACGAGAATTTGTTGAGTTGATTTATCAATGTTGGATTTTCAATCGCATGGGCCAAAATTGAATTATTTTGCAAAGTTTGGGTTTTTAAGAAGGAAAGAAAAACAAAATTCAAGTTATTTTTTAGAATAGTTTTATACTGAACCCACAAATCTATGTAGGACTGAAGGTTACAGGATTATTGACACTGGAGAAAAAAAAATCAAAATGAAGGCATAGATTAGGAAGTTGGGATGTAAGTGGTAATAATGGGGCAGATAATTAGAGGAATGAGTAAAATACAAAAAGTGGGTTTTGATTGAAATGTGGAGTCTGAGATATGGGGCCGTGGGATGTGAATAAATGTACCACATAAAATGGTGTAATTAATGTGAAAGAGATTTTATAAAGCATTAGGTATATATAGGTGCATTAGGGGAGGGGGCACACACACACACTTTAACTAATCATGCTACCAATGGTCCATAACTCTCCTTACCAGTCCACATCCAAACACCCCATACACATACATTTTAAGATATTGTCGAGCACTTGTCACGTGACACAGGTGCCATCATATGTATATCAAGATTTAGGGCACCCACCCTCCTCGACTTAGCTCAATTACATTTGTGGATACACTCTCGTCTAATCGCATCGTTTCCGGCTATAATTTTGTCGATATGATGATGAAAACAACATAATTTATGCCGACAAAGATTGTCGGAGGGTTAGCCAGGAGAGTCCAACGATTCTGATGACTTTCTACTTCACCGACCAGCTTAGTACGGGACATAAAATTTTAAGATGCAAGTCTAAAGAAATCTAAAATTGTGATTTCAGGATTAGTTTAATGTGTGTGTGTGTGTGTGTGTGTGTGAGTGTACAATTAGGGTGATATATATATATTGGGTAAAGACTAATGGTGGTCCTGGAAAAGAGTGCTACACTGCCCACCTAAAGAAATAAAAGAGCTTAGGCGAGGGCAAGAAATGGGAAAGCGAAAGAGTAATGGCAATGCCAATGACAAACAGTTTATAACTTTTAATCGCATCTCAATTTATATATCATAAATCGCTCTCGCTTTTTCTCGTATTTATTATGTATAATGCATTTGGTCCCACGTAAAATTTTATTCATTTCTTATGAATTATTTGTATCTGCATTTAAATTTTCAAGTGCTGCAGGTTTTTTTTCTTTGAAAAGTCAAGCTGTGCAGTTAATTAATGAAATTAATTGTTTTACCTTAATGCTACCGTAAATAATTTAGTTGGTTTCTAGCTAGAATCATTTTTTAATGACGCGGCGACAAGTGTATGGTGGATCTTTTGTACATTAAAATGCATATCGAAGATTTCAAAGACGAAAAAATCATATCAAATTTATTTTTGTCACGTAGCCAACTTATAAGTGTGTGTATCAAAAACAGTTAGGGTGTGTTTCGGAGAATGGAATTTGGGAGTTTGGAATTGGAATTGGAATTGGAATTGGAATTAGAGCCTCAAATTCCAAATTTATTGTTTCATACCATAAAAATATTTTGATTTAGAATTGAATTCCAATTCTAAATACTTTCGGTTCCACAATGTCAATTCTACGGATAAAACAAATATTTGGAATTCTACAAACTCAAACCTAACTTACCAATTCCTTCTAATTTCTCTCTCCTTCACTATCTCGCGGGTTGCAGTTATGTCCCTCAGTTCAACGCCGACTCGTTGCCTCCCTCGTCACCGTCGACGTCGCTCGTCACCCCGCTTTGCCGAGTTCTTTACTACTGAATTACTGGATTTGTTCCAGTTACGAAAGAGTTTCATCATCTTTCGAATTGAGAATTAACAATCTTATTAATTTGAGGATTTGCTGGCGGCATTCTCTTCTCTGTTTTAGTCAAAACTTTGAGATTTCATTTTGGCTAATTAGAACAAGTTGTAAGTACTATTATGTATGTGTAATGCAGTTACTGTGTTTGTTTGTTTGTTTGTTTTTTTTTTTTTTTGCTGTGGTGATTACAGGAAATTAAGAAAAATTAGACTTTCTTAATTTAAAAATTAGGACTTTTAATTCGTAATTAGATTTATTAAATCTTATTTAGAATTAGATAAAACCTCATTAGAATTAATAAAACGATAACTGATTAGATAGTGTTAATTGAGTATTCCTTAAAGTTGTCTAGGTGGACGGCTTATTAACAGAATCAAACAAATGCTGTCGAGACATTTGACAAATTTTACAATAATGTCATGTTGTGTACATTTTAAAAATTAGTAACTCCATATTGCATGCAACAGAAAATTGAATAATTTCGTGGATGTCTATTTGTAATCGTAAGTGAATAGTTCCACTATTACGGAATTAGGTTATAATATGTATACAAATAAAAAAAAAATCAGTTAAAGTTAATTCTAAATTTTGGTTAATTTTTTACTTACCAAACAAATTAAATGATTTGGAATTATAATACAATTTTATATCAATTACTTGATTTTAATAAATAAAATATTTGTAATTGAATTAGAATATCATAACTTCAAATTTAATTCCATATAATTACAATTCCAAATCAATTGCAAATACATTTTACCAAACGTACCCTAAAAAAATCGGATCTAGCTGCAGCAAATTAAAGGCACATTCTAGTACATATATGATCAGAATTAATGTATTATATATGTAGCCATACTTGATTGGAATTAATTTATTCATAATCAGTTGTGTGCTTTATCGACAATGGAAATTGGAAGATGAATACAACTTTTAGTTTGATGTTCTCGAATATCCTCTTTTTAAGTAGATAATACAAGGTGAATATAAAATTGAAGTAACGCTTCTGGTAATTGGATGTGAATATATTAAAAATATGTTACATGATTGGTTCGTCAAGTTTCATTGTGATAACATAGAGTAGATTCGATCTTGTCGGAAAATTAATTTATATAAGCAACCTATAGTGCTTCACTTTATTTCAACTCAAATATGATAGTTTCTTGGTCTTAAAACACAAATTTACGAGAAAAAGTTCTCGACATTTAAACTTTCTGTTCACCTAAAGAAAACCAAGAGTTTCGACTTATCGTTATGTATAACACCCTTTTACATTTTTTTTTGGTTACTTGCTAAAATATTTGGGAAATTTAGTTTGATTTGGATTTGGACTCAGTTATAAATTGTTATAGTAATAACACCATTTTTAGCAGATCAAAATGATATGTATTGAACACGTCTACACTTATTAGTGTCCAAAATCAAAATTGAGTTAAAATTTGTGAATATTTGCAATCGACTATTTTCCCAATAATATTTTATATGGACGGTCTATGATAAACTTATCTCATTTCCAATAGAAATAAAGTATAACAATAATGTATGATAAATTCGAATCTAAAAATTAAATATAACCAAAATTCATATAATATGTAATGAAATGCACAAAATACGATAAAAAGTTGAGGAATCCGACACATCACTGAAAACATATTTATTTTATGTCGTTGTAGCATGGACAAAGTAAATGTTAATCACTAATGAAAATTAAGCAAGGTGGCTAAATAAAATAACACGATTTCTACGTGTTGCTACTGTAGAACGTGTGCAAGACGATCTCCTCACTAAATTCTACCTAATAAAAACAAAATTCAGGAAGTCGTACGGACTAGAAATTGGACAGCAAGTCAACAATAATATAACCCTTATTTGAGAAAAAATAATGATGATAACAATGATAATAAATAATAATAATAATAATAATAATAATAATAATAATAATAATGATGAAACCCTATATAACTCACCCCACTAGACGTGGTATTAACTAGGAATAGAGGCTACTCTAACTATTTAATGAAATTAACATGCAGCATAGATTCATACTCTATATATATATATAGCTATCGAATTAAAAAATATGTGATTAATTAATCATGGTATATTTAAATATTCACCACCAGACAACTACCTATATACTTTGTAGTTTAATTATTTAATCCTAGCCATAATATAGATAGTTAATTGGGCAGCTCACCCAACAGCTGGTAAAAGTTACTCATCACTGAGATATACTAGTATATATGCTTTTTAATACTTCTACTTGTTTTAATGGTTAGGGATAAACGGTTGTCTATCTAAATTTCGTACCCGGAAATATTGTAAATTGGAATCTTAATTACTAGTGAAATACATTTAACCATGTTTCTTTTTAAAATTTATTTCATCGGAATATCCTAGGTGCAACTATTATGTACATATATGCCAGATTAGTTCAATCGTGGAGATAGATCGATTTGCTTTTATTTAATAATAATGGTTTTATTTCAATATTTCGCAAGTGCTGGTAACAGGTTCATATTGCCAAATGTTATTATTATGATAATACATAAAAAGACTTGTATTATATAAAACATTATTGTATATATGTATATAATATTATTTGTTTATATATAAAAAAAGATGCACATTCGCGTGATGTGCATCCACCTTCAGTAGATTTTAGTTGTAATTTATAATTGAAGATTAATAAATTCTAATTAATAATTAACGAACCTAAAATGAAGTTTATTAGAACGGATAGAGCATACACTCATACTAGGAATATTTTTTTCATGATGTCACCTATATAATATGCACTTAGGTATAGTTGGATTTGAACGTGATAATGTTCATTTTGATATGTATGGATGAATCTTGCATACAATTAAACTGTACAGACATGTGCACATAGATACAGAGTATGTGTACGTATAGAGTATGGTAATATCCACACATATGACAAGGACGAGCTCACATGAACCCAGCCAGATAATCGATGGGCCCCCACTCCTCCAAAAACAATTGCTTTATCACTTTTAGCCCTACTGCACATTTCTCTTTTAACAATTTTATTCAACATCAAATAAAATATGTATATTATTTTAGTACCATCAATAAATACAGCTAATAAATACTATCGTCCGTACATGTATAATTAACAAAAATACATACATGCAAAACAAAATACTTGGATATTTTACAAACAACACCATTTTTTTATTAGTCTGCATAAATCCCTGTGAATATTAATCATTATATATACTCTTGAAATTAATAAGCAGACAGAGGTATTCCCTAATTATATTTCTACATAACCGTATACAGTTCTAGCCAAAAAAAAAGGTCTAATAAAATAAAGAATCTAAAATTAAGGTAAGCATTTTATATAAATATTATATAGCCTTGGATTATTTATTATTTTAAATTGGCAAACCTTCACTAAGCGTGTGGATCATAATCCGGTAACCGATAACAACTCGCCATATATATAAATGTCAGTTATTCTAAATAAAATTATAATCGTTATGAATAAAAGTAAGTATTCTTATAAATAAAAGTGAAATTTGTTTTGAAAAACCGTCAATTATTCCAATAAGAGTGTCAGTGATCTTACGATTAAAATTAATAATTGTTCCGTATAAAAGTGAAAATTATTCTAAATAAAAATCACAGTCCTTCAGGTAAAAAAAAAAAAGTAACAAATATTCTTACCAATTATCTAAGTACATGCATATACACAATTAAAAAAAATAGTAATATTTTTCTAGTAGTGACAATTCTGATTTAAAAAATTACAGTAATTATCCTTTGTTTTTTTTTTTTAATACGAATTTAATAAAAGTAATTGTTATTCTGAATAAAAATAGCACTACTTATGATAAATGTGACTGCTTATAAATAAAATTAAATGGCTCCGATCCAAATCAAACTAGGACTGAGAAGGATATATTCTTTATACTAAAGATGCGCGTACATGAGTGTGCCTCTTTTATGTTTAGATATCAAACATAGAATGTTTGACTTTAATATTCGTCAATATAAAATGATATATAAAAAAGCATCGTATCATCCATACATAACATCGCGTAAAGAGTCCTATATTTAGTTTACACTATTGTAAATATGTCGCAAGGTTTTACTTTCAAATAAATTATTTTATTATATACAGGTAAGTACCCTAATATATATCTCTCTCTTTTTTGTATACAGGAAAGGATACTCTTTAATGTTCTGGTTAATATTTCTTTTATATTTATTAAATAAATTGAAGTCGATATATTCCTCTCTCTCCTAGGTAGGAATAAATTGAGTAAGCTGAGAAGGTTCCGGGGTGGGGGAGGCACCCCACCAAGAAAATAACCTGCATCCAATATATTCATTCACAGGTACACAGATACATACATACATATACACTGCCTTTCTCTCTAGTTTTTCTTTCTTTCTTTCTACTCGAAGAAAGGTCAACAAGTAGTAGAAGAGAAAACATAGATGAGAAATGAGATGAGAGCATCATAAAGCACAACCTCGCTTTTTTGAATCCTCGTCGATGGCGTGATTTTTCCATCTCTCTAAATCTGAATTCCCTCTTTCTCTCTCTCCCTAACCCTAAATTGATGCAGCTGCCGCCGATTTCGAATTCCCGTCGCTGAATTTGAATCACAGTCATAATCATCATCATGTCTTTCCATCCAAGGCCTTACAGCAGCTACAGAGAGGGGGAAGAGTCGGACGATCAGGCGGCGGGGCGGCGGGGCGGCGGGGAGGGAAGCAGCTCCGGCGTGGCGGCGGTGCAGCGGGAGCACATGTTCGACAAGGTGGTGACACCGAGCGACGTCGGGAAGCTGAACCGGCTGGTGATTCCGAAGCAACACGCGGAGAAGTACTTCCCGCTGGACTCTTCCACAAACGAGAAGGGTTTGCTTCTCAATTTCGAGGACCGGAACGGGAAGCCATGGCGATTCCGGTACTCCTACTGGAACAGCAGCCAGAGCTACGTCATGACAAAAGGCTGGTCCCGCTTCGTCAAGGAAAAGAAGCTCGACGCCGGCGACATCGTCTCCTTCCAGCGCGGCGTCGGCGACCTCGCCAAGGACCGCCTCTTCATTGACTGGCGCCGACGCCCCGACGCCCCGGATCTGCCCCCCTCCTCCATCCCCCATCACTTCTCCTTCCACCACCACCCCTGGAGCCCCCTCTTCATCCCCCCGCCGCCGCTGCAGCAGCAGCAGCATCCGCCGCGAGACTACTCGCATCTCCTCCACACAACGACGCACCACCACTACCACCCCCATCCCCCCACGGGGTACGGCCCCTACGCGTACGGCAGCGTGGTGAATGGAAACCCTTGCCCCCCGGGGTCGATAGTGTACCTGAGAGGCGGCGCGTTTGGTGCACCGCCGCAGGGGCAAAGAGGCGGCGTGGAGCAGATGGTTTTCGAGTCAGTGCCCGTGGTCCAAGGAAAAGCTGCAGCGAAGCGACTTAGGCTGTTCGGTGTGAACATGGACTGTCCCATTTCTGAGTCAGATAAATGCGATATACTGTCGTCCTCCGCAGCCCACCACCAGCTGCTGGCGGTGCCGCCCCCTCTCCGGCCCCAGGATCACGACAAAGGCAAGGGATCCATGTCTTTGGATTTGGATATTTAGGTAAAGATGATTAATAGTGGTTTGGTGTTTTTGCAATTGCAAAGCCCTTGTTGTTGTTGGGGATTTTGAGTGTTCTCTTTGTACAATCAAATCAAAGAATACTGCATAAATAGATGACAGACACATTTCGGCCCCTCATCCTTCGCTCGTTATTTTATGTTTTTCCTTATGTATGTATACACACCATTACCGTTGCTATTTCTATTCCTATTTCTATTTCTGCTACTCTCTAATTCTTTCATCACCAACAAAGATTGCAGAATTATCCCTTTTGTCTTAATTATCTCTCTGCTACCTTCTTCCACACCCACAGCTACTGCTGCGCGCGCAGCTTTTGGAGGTACATGTATAACTACCATCACCTATCTATCTTTATTTGCTTGCATTTATCATCATTTTCTGTTTGCCTTCTTTTCTCTTCTTCTGCTTTTTATCTTCTTTTACCTTTCACCAATTCTTTTCTTCTTCTTTTTCTTCTTTCTCTTAAATTCTGTCCATTCACTGTAATTCCTAACTACGCAGTGTCGTCTCAACTAAATGCTTTCACATTTTGCATGCTAGATGTGATGCGATTGGGTCCATAGATATGTTCTTGTGATAAAGAAATACCATATATATATATTAAGTTGGGGTCTCATGTTTTAGATGAGAGTAGAGTCTAACACTCACTGGAGATGTTTTTCTTCGTTTTTTTTATACATTGGCCCGAGGGGAACTGTGTGGATTGAATCCTAGACAATAGGGATATATAGATGCTTCATTTGAGCATATAATGAGTAATTACAAGAAGTTACAGTCCTTAATTAGTATTTAGTGATTTATAAAGCATGCTGCACACACACATACATAATCTTGTGCCTAACATATGCAAGCAGCATTTGCTCCTAATCCAGTTTCAATATATGGTGTGTGTGTGTGTGTGTGTATGGTTTCAGATAAGTAATATACAACGCAAGAAGGGAATCTGGAGAGAGAGAGAGAGAGAGAGAAAGAGATTCGGAGGAAATTAAGGTATGTATGTAGGTGATGAAAAAATAATTATGTGGAGATAGAAGAATTAACAGTTTGATACGATAGTGAGGGGAAGAAGGGAAATTCAATACTTCCTCTTAATGAAAACTTGTAGCTACATAATTGGTGAATTTGGTCCCTACAACTGAAAAGAGTATATGTATATCATCACCACACATGATGTCAAATGGTCAATTACGTAGAAACCGATGTTTCCTCTTCGACTTGACAATGTCAATTTTCGTCTACCTTGTCATGTCAATTGTGGCTGTGGCCCTATTTTTATTTTATAAAGATTAGCACAAAAAATTTCATGTTAGTTGCGGAATCATGCAGCTAGCTGATGGAAAATTCCCATTTTTTAAGATGTATTTCCATTGAGATTTAAACTTTCGATTTGGTCAAGAAACGAAGGAGACAGTCGATTTACCAAGTATTTTACCATAATTAAGCTAAATAATTACTGAATAAACTAATATACATGAACACGCTTCCCTGTGATGAAACTATGAATCTCTTTTTATTTTTATCATAATTATATATATATATATATATATGTGTGTGTGTGTGTGTGTGTGTGTGTGTGTGCAGCCTCTGTATTTTGGGGATGTCAAATAACAGAATGTCATTAGATTGATAAATATCCAACTATGGGCACGTAGTGCAATCAGTGGACCTTTTTTACGTATTAGCTACTTGAATAAGAAGTGAATATTTTTTGTATCTTATCATAAAGAGGTGCATATATACATATATCTATATATTTGTGTGTGTATTGTGAAAAAATGTGCAGGACAGTGTTCTAGTTAGTTGCCATTGCTGATATATACTTGGTATCAATAATCCTCTTTTTGTTCATGCTGACAGTTTTCACAAATTCGTTTATTTTCTTATATAAAATGGATATTGTATAGCATATACACTATGTCCACTCCATTCTATGCATATAGCATAGTTTAGTCATGAATTATTATTGGCTCATTTTATTTTTGTAACTAGTTTTTATATGTAAACCCCCACCCCCAACATAGACATATAAATATATATGTGTATGTGTGTGTATTTGGCATGAAGCCTAAACACTTGTAACTAATAGTATTCCTTTTCGTTTGTGGTATATGAGTTTTAATTTGAAATTTGTATCTATAATTCTATATGAGAGAGGTGGTTCTTAGCTTAGGTCACAGTTTAAAGTAGAATGAATATGTGTAGCATGTAGTTGAGAGAAGAAGAGAAAAAAGTTGCCTAAAATAATCATTGCATGGTAAACCTTGTATGCATTTGTAGCATCACTTGTACCTATTAATACCAAATAAATTACAGTGTGTAAATGTTCTGGCAGCTTTAAATGCTCTTTTTTAACTAAATATGATTCACAAATTTTCATTACTAATAATTATGTTGCTGTCTGAACGTATGCTGTTGCTGTGATGAGCGTGCATGATTCAGTCTTTTAGTACTACTAACCCCTTTTACTCTATACATCACTCTTCTTTCAATCCAAAATTACAGAAATACACCTATCATATTAAATATTAAACTCAACTAATGAGATCTTTCCTTTTATTTCCCCTTCATGTACTCATTTTTCTTTTCTTTTCCTTTTCTCCATAGAAGTTGTAATGGGGCTCGGCCCTTGATGTTGTCTAAGGGTTTTGGTTTTTTCATTCCTTGTTCAAGGATATAGCTTATATGTATGCAATAGTGACCTTGTTGTGCATTTTATCGATATGGTTTCCAGTGAATGTATTCATTCTGAAAAGAAATAAAAGAACAATTTGAACATATTCTCTGTTAAGGTACAAATTGCTCATCAAATTTTATATTTAAGTACAATACCAAACTCTCAAAGGCTTTGAGGATATCCTAGTAATGGAGGAGATATTTAATTCTCTCGAATTCCACCAATATTTCTATAGGTCTGAGCCTTAATTTCTAAGTATGATTTACCTTTCCGGTGGTTTGCAATGGCTGCGGAGTTCCTACGACATGGGAAAAAAGAAAAGAAAAAGAAACTAACTCCATCACCTGTTTAATGGAGAGCAAACCTTCATACATTGCTAACAAAAAAAAGATATTGACTTTATGCATATATACAGCTCGATCATTATATAGTTAGCAAGGGTACATTTTAATATTATGTTTTATGGGAACTAATCATTTAGCATAAAATTACACACTAATTGATTTTTCTACGTCTCATACAATAACAAAATGGTTGTGCTTGTCTCGGAGAACAAAACTTTACTTTCAGAAGTAGCAGTACAAGAATCTCAATCAGTCGCTAACATTACTGACATCCTAAATTAAATGAAAAACTTGGATCTTGTTGTGTATAATATATATAGATACATACATAATTTCGCATAATACACACACATGATGGAAATGTAACTAAAAAGAATTGCAAAAAAATGGGACTCAGTTTTCAGTTAGGTGCAGTGCCAAAGTTGTCATAAGCAAAGCAATTCTTGCGATGTGACAACTCCATGAATATATATATATATATATATATATATATATATATATATATATGTGCCTGTCACACTACATATCAAAATTTAATTAAATCCAACATAATAAAATAAAATAAAAACAAAAGAAAAGAAAAGAAAAGAAACATAGTAACTTGTGAATGAGAGTAGCATTACTTATAAGCAGATTTAATAGTGAGAAGTGCAATAAGATGTATAATTTGTAAACTTAGGTATAAAGCGCGTATGAGATTAGATAATAATTTAGAAACGACATAGTAGTTAACCGAGTACAGCACGCAGCATAAGTACTAGAAAGATATATAGAGTCAGACGAGGCGAGCAGTTCATAGTGGGGTGTGCAAGGTTGTTCCGCTGTCACAATGAAGAAAGAGGAAGAGAGAGAGAGGGGTTGCAGTAATGCAGATTTCTCTCACTTTTTTTGGGGGGGAATAGAGGTTAGAGAGGTCCCAGTCGAAAAAACCCTTTAGAGAGAACTAGGTAGAGTAGTAGGTTTCTTTATGTTGTAAGTTATATGTGAGAGGGGAATGGGAAATGAATGAGTGTAGATGCAGGCTTAATTCATGTTAGTTTATGCAATGAATGAATGTAGATGTGTAGGATGGGGGCAGACCCAGTATTTCATTAAATATATTTATGTAGAAATCAAGATTGAAGAATGAAAAAAGCTAGGTGAGTAGTAGGTGGTGATGATGATGATGGGTGAGTGATACATGTACGTATACACATAATAGTTATGTAGGTATCTTCCATCTCAGCAGACAAAGCTAACGGAACCCATGCATATTTACAAATCCCCAGACACACACAGCTTTTCCATCTAATTCCCCCAACTGCCAGCTACCTGACTACACAGTCTGAATAATATCTCCTCCCTCATGGATAATTACTTTATCCATTATCAAACCTCTATAATTATACATATTGCTATCTCCATATTCATATATGCTTTTCCTGTTATTTATAGTCTCTGGACAACAAACCTGATCATCTCTGCCCACTTGGAATCATCACAATGGTCCGTTTCGTATTTCAATATCATCAATTACGATATATGTGATTTTATATGAGATGATTTCCAATATAATATATAATGTCCCTTGGTTGAGGGACTATATATATATATATGTATGTGTGTGTGTGTGTGTATGGTATGCTACAGCCTACCTCTTTGTAAGTTCCACTTTTTGGGAATTCACATCGTTGCCTGATTCAGAAATGAATTTACAATTATATCTAAAAAGTCATCAGATTAGGCCGTCTAGTTATTTCGGACTAAAAGACAAAGCCTTGCGTTTTAAGGCTCTGTTAATTAAAAAGAAAAAAAGAAAAATGATGGGTATTAGTTATAACGCCTTTTGGAATTAAGATAAATTTCTAAGGGTTTGTTTTATTGTTTAAGATATGTACAGTAATAACAATCAAGTATTAGTTTTAGTGATTTCATAATCAGAATTTTTTGTTGATGTATATGCCGAGGATGACTTAGTAGTAGTATAAGAAACTATTTTATTCACAATCATGCATGCCTTGTTTGTAGCCTTTTATTACAACATATCTTTTTAATTATTTAATTTTTCATGTATTTTAAGAAGGAAACACGTGGGGTAAAATGCCATTTACCCTAGCTAGTCATTAGATTCTTGGTTCCAAAATATGGGGATAAATAGGTATAGCCATTTAACTAACATTTTGCTAGTTGATTTTGATTCTATTTCTGCCTGTGCTACAAATTAGAGATGTCCCTCATGTTGTGGAAAGGTGTCCTTAGCTAGAGAGTGAAATTAATATTTTAATTAGCTATTTGAGTAGAGTAAGTAGTACAATGGTTTTTTTTTCTTTTTCTTTTTTTGCGGGTAATATGTAAGAGCATCTAAAAAAGGAGGTTTATAGCACGACTAAAAGTCTACTAGGACCTTAATTAATTAATTAGCCTAGGCCCTACAAAATTACTAATTGATTTGGGATTTAATTATACCTTTGTGCCTCGCACAAATGATCTTATCTCTATTTCTTAAAAGCTAATTTGGATCCTTGATTTGTTGCCGACGTCTGCTATATTGTTGTATTGAATAGAAGGCTTTATCTCACAAATAGACTTACATACTTTTTCATATGTTATGCGTATAAAAACTAAGAAATTCCTATATCATTAATTTAGGGATCATAATTATTCCAATTCATTTATTTGAATTAATCCGATTCGAGCTGGGGTTATTCTTGGTTCTGATTAAAGTTTTCTCGAGCTCAGAAGTTATGATCCTAGTCTTCATATTTTGTCAATAAAAACGCTTGACCTCGTCGCATGTTAAAATGAGTATCATACCAACCTCACATTACATAATATAACTAATAAGTAACTCTACAAGATGTAAGGACTAGACATACATTTTTCCTAAACAATTATATATATATATAGGATTAGTATTAAATAAAATATATTTTAACCTAAAAGCTATGAATCATTTACACATAATATACAAAGTAATTGCACTTAACGTATAATGTAACTGTTTTATCGAGGTCTTGGGTTCGAATCTCATTGAAAGCATAATTTACAACAATTTACAAAACCATGAAAGTGCAGTTACTTTATAAGTTAAATGCAGTCATTTTATAGTGCAAGGTTTGAAGTTTTTATGAAAATTTAGGTTTCTACAATAACTCAACCACACACACACACACACACACACACACACACACATATATATATATATAGTTGTGTTTATTTCCGAACACAACTCTCATGCATAACTAAGACCGCATACAGACCGTTAGATTAACTAATCTAACCATTATTAGCC
>JAYDZE010543083.1:0-14331 GCA_034509125.1 Monilaria moniliformis
GAGCAAAATTTTAATAAGTCATTTATATTGCCTATTAATTACCAAGCCCAATAATTTGTGTTCCCAATTTGTTTCCTATTAACATTTATTTTTATCTTGATTTGTATCTCACCTAACAAACAACAACATTAAATTATTATATTGTCTCAATAGTAAATTTTAATATTAAAGTCTATCTTACCTTATCTACCAAACAGGCCATTGAAGTGTATTATTGTGCAATAAATATTAAAATAGAACAAATCTCCCACTCTGACAGTTGAAATGATGAGGCGGATCGAGCCCAGTAAGTGAGCGCTCTACCATTAGAAATTTAGAGCTACATCCACTTTAATGAATGTAAGATTATCACTCGCATTCTTATCAAATAGTTTACATTCCACAAACACAAAGAGAAAATAAATAATAATTAATTTCATTAGTTAATTTTCAAAATTATTCAATAATTTAATTTCAGGAGCGTTCGGATTGCTTACAGTTTACCAAAAAGAGGTCATCTCATCGCAACAATCGTACTCCAATAGATGCAGAAACCAACATTTTTCATATAATCAAAAGGATCTAACATTGTTACGCAATACATAAGCAACAGATAATCTAATCTATATCAAGAAAAGGTCATTTTTTTCAGCAAATGGACAAATGCTATCAACAATATCAAACTACAACTACATCATAATGTAACAGCGGGCTTGCCCTAGAATTCCTGAGACGCGGATCCAATTTCCCCCTTTCCTTTGCCTTCCCCGGCCTTCTTCGGCAGCAAATTCCTGTGAATGTTGGGCAAAACACCGCCATTAGCAATTGTCACAGACCCCAAAAGCTTCCCCAGCTCCTCATCGTTCCGTACAGCCAACTGAATATGCCTTGGAACGATCCTGGTCTTCTTGTTGTCCCTCGCCGCATTCCCAGCAAGCTCCAAAACCTAATTATGAACAAAACAAAACGAACCAAAATTATCACAATTGAGCAATAATCGAAGTAACCAATCAAATTCTCCAAAATTTGAATAAAATTCACAAAATAAAACAAATCAACCAAATAATTACCTCCGCAGCAAGGTATTCAAGGACGGCGGAGAGATACACGGGAGATCCAGATCCGACGCGCTGTGCGTAACGACCTTTCTTGAGGAAACGAGCAATCCGGCCCACGGGGAACTGGAGGCCCGCCTTCGAAGATCTGGTAACCGACTTCGATTTAGACTTGCCGCGGCCGCCGATGGTCTTAGCCGCCGTAGTCTTTTCGCCCATGGTCTTTGATGAACTTTTTTTTGGGAGGGATTTTTGAAATTTGAATTTGGTGAATGCAACTTGGGTGTGAGGAATTGTAGTTAGCAGGGGGTCGCTTATATAAGGGTGCGTGTCTATCTTCTGATTGGCTGGTTGTTTCTTCGCGCAGATCGCCAGCGTGGATCTTTCACTATTTCATCGCTCTGTTTTTTCTATTAGCTGGTTGGTAGATACAAGGATTGCCAGCGTGGCATTAATCTTATTTCCCGCTTCAGCAATTGGGCTTTGAATTTGTATGAAATGATATGAGACCATTGATGATGAACATATTATTTGGCTAACAAAAACAATATAGCAATATATATAGGTAAATATGTTATCATAAACATTAAATTTTATTTTGGTATCAAATATTATCATAAGGAGGACGATTTATACCAAGACATCACACACGATCTAAATAAATCACTATGATTTTTCCACCAATATAATTATTTTGCTAAACAAAAATAGTTTATTTGCACTTACGAAACACAGTCAAAACAAATAGTTTTATCTCTCTCTCTCGTATATTATATATATCATAATATTAGTCATTCATTTCACCTATCATCGTTTAAGTCAAAAAAATTGTAATATTTATAAACTGTAAAATCAATTCAAGCAATACTACCGTAAAATATCAAGTAAAAAATCTAAGGTCACTACAATTCAAGCAATGCTAGTGTATTTCAAGACCATGGGCTTAATCTTATCTTAACCCGCTTTCGGAATTAACAAGGTCTTCATAGACTACATATAAACAAATTAATTGGGCTTACCTCGAAATAATTTGTTTCTATCTTATAAGTTAGAATCTCAATCTTAAAAAATTATAGTATTAGATTCAGCCCAAGTAATTAAGATCCATATATCTAATAAATCCAACATTACGATTTACGCCTAATGGATATTATATCAAATATCGAAAATCGAAGTCTCAAGTTTGAATTTTAACAATTTGCACTATTAAATTGAGTATTGCGAATTATTTATTCAATTGATGCCAAGACTTGAGAAGAAAGTAACAATTGTTACATCGCACAAATCCCCACATCAACATAGTATTTTATATTAAGAAAAAAAAAGAAAAGAAAAAGGAAAAACTTCTTAAAGTTAAATTAAGAGAGATGATAAAATTGAAAGTGGGAGCAACGTGGGCGTGTGTGATTACGCATTAATCGTCAGAAAAGAAAAACATAAAGCAACAAGAAAAACACAAGTAAAAACACAAAATAGTACAGTCACGCGTAATTAGCAGTTAATTAATCTCTGACTAATTGTCTAAAACGCAAGGTTAGAGTAAGACATGTAATTATCCTTTTTGTTGCTTTTCTTTATATACACAACACAACAAAAATGCACACACCAAACTATGAACTAAACAAAACATAATTGAGTATTATTCAAGCACTTGGACAAAGTTTTTGTCTTCACACACACCCCACCTTGTGGATGTATTTTCTATTTTATTTTTATTTTATTTTTCACACAAATATGTGCGTACTGATGACCTCATTTTACGGCCACCCTTTAATCATTTATTAAAAAATTAATACTACAAAAATATATAAAGTTAAAAGCATGAAAAAATAAATAAATACCCATCACCAAAAGTACCATATTACCCCTCAGATCTTACAACAATCTTGAATTTTTCAAGCTTATTTAAATGCGACTTTACTCATAAGATGGTGGATCATATAGTAATGGTGTTTAGTTTATTGTAATAAAGGACTCTTTAACAATTCAAGCCATGTGCATTTCGATAACAGAGTTGAATAAAGGGACGGTTGGAATTATTTATTGGCAAAATTACGTGTATAATCTTGACTTACATAATTATATTTGTAAAAGAAAATGCTAGTATGGTATGTAACCCTTGCGTATGAACAATTGAAAATTGCTTTTGCTTCCTGTTCCTCTGCATATTTTAATTTAAAATAAACCTATTTTGTTTTAAACATTTGATACGGGTATTACATTATTACATTTAAAATAGTGCATTATTTTAACAAATAGTATTATTTTTAACTAAGCTTTACAATTCTAAAATTCAAAGTCATAAAAAGATAATTATATAAAGTTAATTAATAATTAATTTTTAATGACTAAATGAAACGCAATATTTATACAAAACCATACGCTAAAATAAATCAATATGACGTGTAAGCGATATATATATTGTGTCTGTTGGCTAAAATAAAAACACATCTTATTGCTATATATATATGACTTATTTTGCTTAAACAATTTCATATTTGGATGCAATTGGAATATTATATTCATTTTATTCAAAAAAACATATTTATTGCATTCCTACCTTTTGTGATATGATGATATATTTTGTATTATCTTTCTCATAATATATATATTTTTTTAGTATAAAATACTTTAGAATGTTTTGCTTAAAGAATTTCATATTTGGACTTAACTGTAATATTATATATATTTTTTAAAGTCTTACTTAATGTAATTTTTTTGTGATATGATTATATATTTCATATTAGTTTTCTTAATATATATATGTATAGAATACTTTAGAATTTTACCTATATAATTGTGGTATGTGGTATGTAATTTCTTTTATATTCTTTATTATTAACATAATTCAATACCAAATTTACCTATATGCACACACTAGTAGAGATGAGCTGTGGTGTAAATAATTCTTATGTTATTAATTATGAAATCTAGTTAATAGTTTAGATTAATGGATGATCAGATTGATTTTCACACGGAATACTAGTTTTTACCTATACAATAATAAATTATAATTATTTTATAGTCATACCTTTTATATATTACAATAGTGTTTGGTCCATGGTTAACATAACAAGAACAAAAATTATTTGAACTGTCCTCTGTATGAGTGTATTAAAGTCTATGTGGTTGTATTTATACACACAATATATTATATATGTACTATCAATAAATCTTTTATTACGTTACAATATAGAAGATCATATATTAATAATATAATGTCTGATGTTGGGGTCCTTGAGAATTTAGAATACACCAACGTTAGGGCATTGTTAACGTTGCCGCAAAAGAAAAGAAAATTGTGCGGCAGCCGTAGTGGGACGGGGATGGGGGATTCGGCTGCGCCTTAGCCGCGCGAATCGCCGTGTTCACGGCTGAATGCGGCGCTGCGGCCCCTTCGCCGCAAATCCGCCGCATTTCTTATTTTTTTTATTTTAAAAAAAAAAAATTATTCACATGATTCTGCTGCAGATTTTATGGGAGTTTCACGAGTTGTCATGTAGCTTCACGGGAGATCGTAGACGGGCACTCAATTTTCTTTATAATTCCCTTCTCACTTTCTCTCACTTTCATTCTCAATTTTCTTCTTCATTTTCATTTTCATTTTCATTTTCATTTTCATTTTCATTTTCATTTCTTATTGATCCAAATTCGGGGAAAAATCCTCCATCATCGGGTGAGCTACTCGAACTTTTTGAGTATTGTCGGGGTAAGGGTTGGGATCCATCGACTTTCACTAATTTTATGTTGAGTTGTCGCGATGCCGACGTGGATCCGAATGTGTTATTGAATGCAACGCTGAATAATGACGTCTTAATCTCAACCTTGTCGTCGATCAACGTCGGCGACTACTCGTTGACAAGATGCATACCATCGACGAGTTGGACTCGTCCCCTCCCGTGACAAGTAAAGACAATGGGAAGAAGACGGCCCCCAGTTCGCGTGATGGCGGATCGAAGAAATATGGTTCGGAGGAGACGAAGTTGGTAGCCCGATGCTATACTGATGTGTCTGAAGATCCAGTGATCGGAAACGAATTTATAGTCATTTGATTTGATTTTACAAATAACTCAATTCAAATAAATATGTAAAATTGAAAAATATAAAAAATATATAAAAATAGAGTTGTGTTTGACTTGACATTTGAAAAATGAATCGTGACTGATTTTTTGGGGATTGAGATAATGATGCTCATAATGCAATTTTGATAAATAAGTTTGACACTTGTATGTAAGCTTTATTGCTACTTTTAGTGACCAAAAAATTGAAAGAAAATTGCTAGCTAGAAAAATAAGAGGAAGAAGGATTAGCAAACGACAAGGGAAATAGTGTGAAGAGAAATTGATTTGGTCTAAAAATGACATATGCGTAATGAGTGAGGCGTTATTTGGCAGTAGGTGAAATTGACCCCAAATTGCACAACAAGCCAAAACGCTGTTCCCAGTTGTTGACCTAACACACTAGATGCCAAATTCTATGTGAGCCCCTCCCCCCAATCTCTCTCTCTTTCTCTCTCTCTCTGTGTCTCTTCTGTATTAACTCTGTAATAAATATCAATAATCCATGACAGGAAATTTTAGTTTATGTCGATGTGAAATTGGTTAATATATTATAAATTAAGGAAGGAGTTGGGTTTTTTCCCCCAAACTTTTATGAATATCTTGTCATTCTTTCAAAAAAAAAAAGGTTAATCTTATACCGTATAACCATTCGATAACTATATATATTTGTATAGGAAATTTTTATTTATATGCATAGTCAAAGTATCATCATTTAGTAGAGGGTTAATACCTCGATAGTTTTTGCAGTTTATGCAAAACTTTTTAATATTGTATATTTCATTCACAAACTTCACAATTTTTTAAATCGCAACACAAACTATTATATTCATGAATTCATTAGTTAGAACTTAGACGACATAATATAGAGGATTGATTTGCATAAACAAACTAATTTGGGGATGTGATCTAAATTTGAAGGTTTTGGATTTAATTAGTTGCACAAAAATAATGTCAAAGTTCATTTAAAAAAAAACAAAATAAAGATTAAACTTGCATTGGTTTCAATGGTTTTGTAATGTTTGAAACCGGTCGCCACACAACCTCACTAATTTATGAATTACTAGTTTAATGTAATTAAAATATTAAATATAATGATATTCTTCTGAGAAGCGAAACTCTCTAATTAATTAGTTTGGTCTTTTTTTTAGATACAATATACATATTATATTATGAAGAATTAGACAAGCTATACAAATTATACATATCTAAAAAAAATGAAAACACAACTTATATATGGATGAGACTTGAACAAAAAATCTTATGTGAGAAAGTAATTACTCAATCTTGTCGCTATAAATGTTACGAGTGATTGTTTATTTTAGCCAGCAAATATTACTATTAAAATAAGATATTGAAAATATCAATCGTACATTTCCAAGTTCTAGAGATAAAGTTATTCATAATTATATAACTTGTGTAGAAAAATCTATCCACGTTATTGTTTACTAACTAATTCTATATAATTTTTACCCATTTATTTCTTCCTATTTATGACGTCCAATGCGAGAAATCAACTACTACCTAATCTTCCTATATCCAAATTAATATATTAGTTTTCACTTTTGAAATCTATAAAGATCAATGGAAAACCAATTGGTTAGTGCATGTCGACTTATTTAGTACGCAACATCGAACGCAAATAAAAAAAAAAGTATACACGTAGAAGACATCAAAAGCATTGGGATATTTGGTTTGCATGTGATAATTAGTTTTACTTAGTTCCGTAATTATTAATCAATTCAAGAAAATTCGACTTTACGACAAATAACATAATGACAAGTGTCGTGGAAGGAAAAGAAAGTTAAAGCCAGGGGGTGGGGGGTGGGTGTGGGGAGAGGTGGAGCTATCACGGCTAAATGTTTGGTTGGTGTGTGTGTGTGGCACATGCTTAGCCACCTCCATATACGACAACCAATCACTACAAAATTCCGACCACTGTCCCTCCACTTTGTTAATTACAACTATTATTGCAAGTGTCATAATTTACACATATTACATTTCTTTTCTCTTTTTTATTTGTCGCTACGTACGATCACATTTGTTTTCTCATTTTGGTTGGGTCATGTTCATACACATTTCATATAAAATTAAGCTTGTCGCATTTTGTAACTCTATTGCACCTTATGTTTATAAATACATAATCCAATTGAGATTACCTATAAATAAAGAGTATTTGTGATTCAATTCGTCTCGTACAAAATACAAATATTATTTTCGCTTTTTATTCCGACAAATATTATTTTCGCTTTTTATTTCTATCTCCATATCCTACTAAAAAATAGCCAAATTAATAATTTCAAATGTTTCTTTTCGCAGACTAAATAACCTAATAATAATAATAATAATAATAATAGAAATGGAAGTGAACTTCAGCTATCCTAAAAAGTCGTCAATCTTTATTCGACACTTGTCTAGAATAATTAAAAGTGCCCAAATTAATGTTGTTGTTAGGTGTGTTAAGTGAGTTGGTTCAAGCATTGAATTTGAATGCATTTTGGGCACAAACATTATATTTTTATGTTTATATGGAAAATATGATGATATCACCATGTTTGGGATAGCACAGGTGAAAAACATAGTTGCGTGGACTTGGAGGGCATTATCCCAAAAGACAGCTCGTCTAAAGGAATAGAATCTTAGGATTACTATATTCAACCATGCCCTTTTTTATTACAACATCTATCTCATTTGTTATTTTATTTTTTTGTCATATTTTTTTCTTCTTTTTCAAACAAACAGATGCCCACTAAGACTTGACTTTAGGCAGGCATCTTTTTTTAGTATTTACTTTATTGGTATTAATTATTAATTTGGTGAAGTATTGTAGTGTCTGTTTTCTCTGTATCTATATGGGGGTTATAATCAATCAGCATTAAATTATTGTTCAAAGCTCAAATCTTGAGTTTGAGGATTCAGAATTGAGACCATGTTAAGAGTTAGGAATAAAGTCGCGCCCATGATAAAATAAACTATGATATGATATCAAACCATAAATACAAAAAATAATGTGACGTGGAAAAAGTATTTACATATAAGAGGTGAAAACCACGGACCGAAAAATAAAAACTAAATCATTGTGTAATAAATAAAAAGATCGAAAAGGGTATCGGAAAAATCACAAAAACATCCAGGAGCATAGAGATTAAATTTAAAGACCATATAAAGTCCTACAATACCGTGCATATAAATATAGTTGAATGCATTATCGTATGATTTATGCAACATCTTTTATTGCATGTATTATATCACGTATTAAAAAAATTCAAAAAATCTGTCAGTTTTATTTACAACTTAATTATGCAATAAATAAACTAGCTTGATATAAATAGGGTGAAACATGAAATTAAGAAAGAAAAAACGAGTGATCTAAAAGAACAGAAATGTGTCTGAGAGCCTAGGTTTTTTGCTTATCGATCATGGAAAAGGAAAAAGAAAAAAAAGAATGTTCAACTGTGGGGTTAGCTCCCATAAAATTCTATAATCACGAGTGAAGTGAGATCATACCATAAAAATTAAATGTCGCACTTACTGTTTAAATTTCGCCATTTCTTTCTGCAAAGAATATATATGCAATATATAATACGATTGTATAATTAAAAACAAAAAGAGAGAGTCGAAGCTAGCTAGAAAGCAGGCTAGTTGATGCAAAAAATGGATTCATACAAACCCACTATGGGTAATAGAGAAAAGTATTGTAATGAAAGTGATTCTTTTACTTTTTGCTCATATTGTAACGAACAAATGGAAAAATCTTTTGCTTCTATAAGAGAAAATAGAGCAATCAATCATCCAGATTTCTTACCTATTATGTTTCATTCCCCCCTACCAAAAGCATCACAAATATAAATGCATGCTCCAAGTCATTAGGAAAATGCTCTACATATATCATTATAGTGAAGTATATATATTATGTTATATTATACATTATATCAGTATACGTAAATTATACACCAAATAATACAAATAATTCCATATCAGAATCAAATTCCACTAATTATGCAAGGAAAGTTAATAAAATATTGATAATGCACGTAATAAAAAGGGAAGTTAATCCCATATTTTTCGGTACTTCACAAAATAAAAAAAATGAATTTACTTCCTACCATTTTTGTTTAAATTAATTAAAATTTTAATGACACACAGCGACATTAATCACAGTTAGATCAACAAATCAAACGGTTATAAAATGGTCTTAATTTGGAAATAAGGTTGTGTTCGAAAATAAATACATCCATTAATACATATAAAGAGAGAGAGATTTGATATAATTAGGTAGTAAAATGCTAATAATCCCATGTGATATTTCCTCTGAAGCGCACTAGATCTATTTACCAAAATCAATTTTTTTGTTTTTTAATACTATAATCCATGTTAATTTTTAAACAGTCGAAAAAATCCTTCACCTCAAAAACAAATATCGGTCTCTTTAATTTTATGAATTTTTATTTTTTATTTTTTTTGAAATAGCTTTGGCCTTTTGGGGAAATCTGTAAAGTGTGTAATGGAAGAAATGGGAGGGGACAAAATTGTTGTTGCTATGTTGGAATTATATTAAATTGAATACTCCATATTTCCATTTTCTCGCGTGATCTTCTCATACCAGATTTTTGTTGGTTTCTGAGCAGTCTGCTTTAGAATCCATCCATCATTGTACCAGAATAAACGATTTTTGATAATTTGCACTCACACCCTCCAAATTTACAACTTCTGTAATAAAACCCCAAGACACCTTGGAACATTTTGCTTCAAACATAACAATGTATATGTATTTATGCAAATATAAAAAGACAAACATGTTGTTACGTGTTTCACAAAATAAGATATCAAAAGAATTTGAGAATAAAAATCATATGAAAACATCAACTCTGCATAATCTAGCAATTACTTTTCTACAAGGATTATACATACATTACGATTCGAGCTATAAATCTTTTTTAAAAATCCTAAACTTTTAGTTATTTCAAATAAGCACTTTGAACTTTCCAAAATGTTTTGATTTTGGCATAAGACCAAGAATCTGACGCTAGAAAGATCAATCGACTTGACACTATTCTCACATGAAATATCAATAAATAAAGTGAAAATTATTTAACCACCGTCATATTGGAATGTCATTGTTTATTGTATTACCATAGGAGAACTCGACCAACTAATTAAGCTTTTGTCGGATTCTCGATCTAGGATAATTTTTTATTTTTTTTTGTAATTTTTTTTATAAATCAGACAAATATTCAAATAATTTTATTGAAAAAGAGCTACAAAGTGGGCTTTAGTTGAAAAAGCATTAATGGAAGGGTGTAAGTGCAATTAGCCCTTAATTTAGGCCAACACGGATTGAGGCGACCAAAGCCAAAAATCTTGGCCTTCCCTGCAAAAATGTCTAGACTAAAAAAGGAAGCCACGTTTCGAGCTATAAGGGGCTCTGGCTCTACAAAGCCGCGGGTCCCACTACGTTACCCAGTATAATCCCCTACAAATACGAAAGCGGGCCCGGCTCTCCTCCCGCATCACGCGGGACCCACGTGCGACCAGCACGTGTCAGTGGAAATTTTCTTTTTTTTGCAATTTTCATTTTCAATAATCCGCTCCCAGAGAACGACAAAATTCAAAGCACACCACCGAGAAAAAAAAAAAACAAATCTATATATAAAATAGAAGCTAGGGGTGTGGAGGGGGGCGGCGAGAGAGGGGCGAAAATAAAGGTCATGGGCCCCACCGCCGGGGTTCTGACAAAATACATGCCGTCACGCGTTTGGAGCTACGCGACAAAAAACGTGTGGTTTCTGGCGAACGGAAGGGCAGAATGGTCAGTAAAAGACGAGGAGCTCCACCCTGATGGCACGTGGCAAATCGATTGGCGTCGGCCGCACGCAGGAGGAGAGGGATGAGAGGAAATTTTGAGCAGCTTCGCTTTGCCCTTTTATTTATTTTTGAAATTCTTTTCCACCTATTTTTGTGTGTGTGCGTATGTGTGCACAAGCCCTTTTGGCTACTTCCAAAACATCTTCTTCTTTTACTTTTTGGAATTATTCGTGAAATTCCTCGTGGTTACCATGTGAAAATTTGAAGTGTTTGGATTGAATATTAGGCCATCTTGAGTTATTATTATAATTCGGCTACTTGTAATATTATAGTAATACTCCCTCCATTTATATTTAAAGTATGGTGTGGAGTGGATGACACAAATGTTAAAAATTATTGATAGATGTGTTTTGTATAAATTAAGAAAGGGTTTCATAAAAAGTATTCTATTTGTTTCGATTCATTTGTCTTGTATTTCTTTTTGATTGTCTCATTTAATTTAATTTATTTCATTTTTTATAATTATTTTACAATACATTAAATATATGGATCGCACATTTTTACATTATAATTTTACTCTGCTAAAACCAAAATTAAACAAATTAAATAAAAATACCACATTTATTTTAGACAAATAAAAATAGCAAATATACCATATTTATCGTGACACGACACAATATGGTTATTTAGAAGTCTAGCACGAGCAATTCTTCCAATCACACATTAACTATCTGGGTAAATGTTACTGGCCGTTTTTAAAAATAATCTCGGTATTCGAGTTTATAGTTTAATCATGGTAAACTGATCGTGTGGTAGATACAATATTCTAACCTATACGCAAACTAATGTTAAGAAATAAACAATCTCTTAAATTATGTCATATGAGTTTTCATACTAGGCCATATTAATTGAACTCGTTCAACTGTATATTTATTTTGTAATGACTTATTTTTATCATACTATATGCTTCGTATTTCAAGAGTTTGTGAGTGGAAATTAGAGTTAAGTTTAGGTAGGCCAATATTTTTATTTAGAGTTATTGTTTTGTACATACAAAAACTTTCATATGATTTCTAAATTAGACGTAATTAAGAATTTGGTGTCACAATACATTAAATTTTAATTTCTTATGATTTTACTATAGCGAATTTTTCTGACCGTCTTTTTTCATTTGATGCGAATACTTTAATTGACACGACACTAATTTTAGTTGATATGGCAGTGAAATGTCAGGAGATGGATTAGGTGGCGTTTTTATAAAATCATACAACCGCATTTTGTGTTTAAGGCTCAAAAAACCATCATCTTCTTTCTCATTTCTTAAGGGATGGGTAGGGAAGGCGACAACCTTATTCAAAGAGGGAGGGACAGCGACGTAATCAGGTGTTCCTCAGAATCAAAACTGTCATGACGCGAGCTTCGAAAAACTCGTCGATCCGACGACCAGAATGACGTCGTGAACTAGGGTCTTATCGATCTCCACACTTCTCAAGCATTTTCCCACTGCTTCTATACATTTTTTGAACAAATTCATGTTCAACTCCTCAAATCTCGCAGGCGTCATCTTCTTGTACAAATTGATATCTTCGTATAATGAGTCGATCTTGATCGTCATCGGCGCGGTGGAGGACAACGTCCACTTCGCCCGCTCGCATGCCGTCTGTAGTTGCCGTAGCGCCTTCACATTTCTGGAAATATCCTTCTTGTGGTTCCACCTGAACTCCGCTGCAAATTAAATGATTCACTGGCCAGTTGTGGAAGTCCTTGCCCCCCAGATGTGTGACGCCGACGGTGGTCTTCAGAAAAACGGACATATATTGTTTTTTTTAGATCCCAAAATGACGTCGTTTTTTTAGGTGTGGAACAACGTCGTATATTATCTCGGCCGATGTATTCATGTAGGCAACTTCAGGCCTACACCCCATCTTAAAATTTGAGGAACTTAATTGTGGTAATTAAAATCATGACAAATAAAAAAAAGGTATATTTTTGAATTTATATGCAATTCATGAATTGTTTGGATATTTTTGTATTTACATCTTTTTAATTATTTTTTAATCATTACATAAATATTTACGTGAATTAACTCCGACACCTTAAATTGCCTACCCCATAGGAGAGCAAAGCCTTAATCATATATTTTAAACAAATATACAATATTAATCTGTTTTCCACTCGTAGATACAAAATAAATATGAAGATCCAATAATAATACTTTTGACCACTACATAAGTTATATGACATTAATTCAATTAAAACCACTTATATATGTTAGTTCAATTGCTTTAATTGAAATGGAAAACGATAAATCGCCTCTTAGAAAAATAAATACCCTTCACCGACTAAATGGGAATGATATTCAACGAATTATAATGTGATGTGGTAGTGTCACGATATTAGGAGCTGTTTAATTACTATTTTTATTTAGTTGTAGTTGCAAATTCATATTAAGGGTAAAATATCTCATTATGTTTTGAGTTTTGACATTCTAGTTTAAATTTTTAGTTAATGTTTGGTAATAATGTTTGATTATTTTTATTGTTATATACGGTTTGTCCCGTAGTGCTTATAATATCAGTTACTTTATGAGTTGATGTGGGCTAGTCTAGCGAAATTATTAGTAATGAAAATAAAAAAATGAAAATACTATAATTTTTATATGTATTTTATACAATATATCCTTGATGAAAAATAATTTTAAAAAATGGAAATAAACAAAAAACCCTAACTTCTTCTTCTCTTCTGCACGCCGCTCTCTCATCTCTCTCTTTTTTCTGCAGTATTGCCATCACCGCCGACCCCTTTCTTCCTTGCTACCACTGCCCCTGATCGTCGTGTCATTACTACTACCACCTTTATCTCTCCCTTCTCTATCACCGCGCCACCACCATGCGGAAATACAAAAATGCAGAAATACACTGTTACACGCTATAAGGGTATTTTGGGAACAATGGCTATTGTTTTTAAAATTTTATCCGCATGTATATAATTTCCTTTTACTATTTACCTTTGACTAGAATGAGGTGTTGTCACTTATTATACTTGTATCAACTTTAACAGTAGTATTAGCACAAGGCATATGATTTTCTTTTAAAATTTATTTCTACTTTTTAATTGGGTTAACTGAAGTGACCGACTGTCGTAACAATACTTCATATAAGTTCGGAAGTGCAGAGTGCACGCTTATATGAATTTGTTATGATCTTAGGGATTCGCCCCTAAGGAACGGGGGTCCGGGGGCAGCGCCCTGGAAGCGGGGTCCAAGGGGCAGATCCCCTGGCTGGGGTTAAGCTGCTAGGTCAGCTTGGAAATTTTTTATTTCCACGACATTGCTATGGTGAAAAATTCATTCGAGTCTGGACAAAATTGGGATCCAGAAGGAGTCACCCGGCCGGGTAGGCATGTGGCATTTCGCCACCCGGCCGCGTGGGACG
>JAYDZE010543094.1:0-14330 GCA_034509125.1 Monilaria moniliformis
TTAACAAAATCTCATTATTTAAGGAAAACAAACAGCACGTCATTAATTAGTTAATTAATTCCTAAAATTACGCAAAGTTGATATAACCGCAATGTTTGTGCTGACAATTTTACCCTTTTTGTTTATATAATATATTAACTTTAATTACATGTGTCACAATATTAACGATTGGATTATTTAATCTAACGGTCTTTATCTATTCTTAATTATGTAATAAAATTGTGTTCGAAAATAAACACTAACTCTATATATATATATATATTTATATATCATCCCAACCTCTATTGCATTCTGTCGAGAATGTCAAAAAATCAAGTAGGGTCCTCTATCCCACATTTGGTTTCCTACTATCAATTTCTTTTAGGATTTTTTTGTATTTTTTCCTATTTCAATTTATGTTTTTGAGTAATTTTTTAATTATTAATAAGGGTCATTGTAGATATTTTTAGTTAGTAATTGATTAATAGGATTCATTATTTCGTAATTAACGTATGTAGTTTTTTAAATTTTAAATTTATTAATAAATATTAATGAGGGTTTATTCCATAATAATAAGGTTTATTGTATCTAATATTGTATCTAAGTCATTATCTCGCGATATATACATGTATCTCTCTGTGTGTGTGTGTGTGTGTGTTTGTGTTTTAATTATTGCCCAACTTACCTCGAGCTCTGTGAATTGATGGAACTCTGGCTCAACCCCTATTTAGTGTGAGTCATCTAGAGCTATATTCCTCGAAACAAAACAAAATATTCGTGATTCAATAAATTTTCAACCAGACAATTTATTCCAGTAAAAAGTGGTTGACATTTTGATTGTGCTGCATCACCTAGCTAACTATTACCGCTGAATAAATTGTCTCATAGCTAAGCTCTACCATTTTTTTTTTATTTTTTTTAAACAAGATAGCTAAGCTATATATAATTTCAACCACAAATAGTCCCATCATTCCCTTTGATTAGTACCAATTAATTATTGCTCAGTTTCATAATATACTTTTTTGTTAGTATGTGCTTATTCACTAAGTTAACCTAAGACATAGTTATAATTATCCTCGATCTCACCTACATAGTCCATTTTCATTTTTTACACATATTAAAAGTTTTAGAGTGTGTTTTTTTATTTATTTATGAAAAATGATGAAATACATATATTTTCACTCTTTTTCCACTCTTTCTACAAGTTCTCTAAGACAGATAAATTTTCACAGGCATAATAGAAAGTTTTCTCGGGCAACCCTTTTTAATTCCCTCTTTTTCTATTTTTTTTCTTATCCCTCATTTTTCTATCTTTTCTTTTTTCATCTTTTCTTATCCCTTGTTTTCTTATGATAAATTTGTAACTAAAGATAGCACAACTATATATAACTATTCTATGTTGACCTTCTTTATTTCTCCACATATTATTTTCACAAACATTAAATACTATTATTTTAACAAAAATAAATTTAAGATCATTTAGGTTAAAAAAGTGGACTATATTTTGGGACTAGCCAAAAGAAATGGAGGACTAATTCATAAAATGGACGTAGTATTTGGGTTTAAATAATCTAGGTTATGCTAAAAGTACTTATCTGGGCTATTTAAATCAAACACATTTTGATCACACAAGCGTGCATTCTCTTTTGTAGCAAGTTTCTCATAAAAAAATAAGGGATAAAAAAGATGAAATTTTTTTGTCACATTTTATTGGTCATTGCTTTATTATCTCATGTTTTTTAGGAGGGAAAACATGAAAATCATTAGACATTAATATTTCATAATAATATTCATTAATTAAAGCGAAAATAGGGGGAATGACTTTTGGGGAAAAAAATAATCTTGTCAATAAAAATTTATTCCACTCGGTAGAACATATTAAATGGTGAATATATATGTGATCCAGCATTTTTCATTGAAGAGAATCCACATCCACCCTAATAGAACATAAAGGCGGTATGGTTGTTTCTTCTAACAAGTCGGGTTAACAATTTGTGCGAATGCCATTGCCATGCAATTCTGGGTGAAGCATTTTTTGTGGTCGAATTGCTACTCATGAGTCATGGCGTTACAATCCTGATATAGTTTTCCCATAATTAATATCCAATCTGATGGCAGTTACGCAATTAATGAAATTTGAATTGCTTCCGGCAAGTACTAATATGTAACCAACAAATTTCAGCAATAAATGTAACCATTAATTACGCACATCATAGCATGTAGTTGCAAATATATACTTAGATCTTCACTCTCCCAGCACACTTCTTGTGATCTCAAACCCTACAATCAATACATGTATAATTTAACTCACATCTTCCACCACAACCATCTTTTATTCAATTCAATTTCCAATTTTATTTCTCCAATCCTATTCACCAATCTGTACTCTAGTCGTATGCACAATCAATTCTTGATTTTAATTGGATTTGGTCCCAATATATGCTCTCTCTCTATATATATACAATCCTTAGCTTGGACACACAGCCACAATTTCAAATATACATATTTCAAGAGATCTTCCAACGCCCGCGTGAATCTTAGCATAGCATCAGAATCCAATTGCATGCAGTTCACTTCTCTAGTAGAAGGTATATAAGATCTTGAAATGTCAGCTTTTTCTTGTTTCAAAACTAGATCATGGAAGTGGATTATTCTGTCTTTTTTCTTTCTATCTTTTGTTTACTTAATTCATGATTTGTAATCTTGAGGTGAATTTGTGTGAGTGATTCAAGTACCCCTTATACTCATTTTTAAAATTAATATTTATCCGACTTCTCATTTTCCTTGCAAAGATGAAGTATGATGGTGAGAGCCCAAAACTGGAGCTGAAACTGAACCTGTCCCCTCCGGGGGAACACCGACAAGTGGTGTCCCCAAAAGGTGCGATATCTTCAAGGGAGATATCACCCCGGAGCTCGTGTGTGTCCCGGGAGACGAGCCCGGAGGGGTACTCGAGCAGCCCGGAGGCGATGTCGATGATGTTGGTGGGATGCCCTCGTTGCCTAATGTATGTCATATTGCTTCAGGACGATCCAAAGTGTCCCAAGTGTAAGAGCACTGTTTTGCTCAATTTCCTAAATGACAGAATCAGGAGCCTCACCAACTGATAATATCCTGCCTACTGACTCCTAAGCCCTCCTGTATTTTATTTTATTTTTTCATTTTTCAAAAAAAAAAAAAAAGTCTCATCTTTTCTTGATGTATAAGACAAAGAAGAGGAATGAAGAGTAAGGGGGTGGTTTTGTAATTTCACTTCTTGAGTTGTGTTTGTTTGTGCTTCTTATTCTATATCATAGCAAATTTTAGACCTTTGTCTTGTTGATGGACTACCACTAAAAAAAACATTAATAGAAAAAAAAAACAGAAAAATTAGAAGTAAAGGGAAAAAGGATCGTTGATGGACTCAACTCCAAAGAAAACATAATGAGAATTAGTTGAGAATATATTTATAGTTTCTTATGAAATTTATAATATGGAGTATATTTTTTGGTGTTATTTATTTACCTTTTAGTTTTTTTACCTCCTTATTTAATTCATAAATTTAATTATATTGATTTATAACTTGTTTATATTAAATTTGAATTGAAGAGAATGTGACCTAGAGGTTGAACTCTCACTGTCTCACACCATGAGCATGCTCGATTTGAAGAGTTTCTTATACATCATAGACTCGCTAACGATAAGTCGACAACTATGCACTTCAGGATGTCCTTATTGACCATTATATTTATTCTAATTTTTGTTGTACATGTTTGTATTGATCACCTTCATTGCATCGTTCTAATTTAATTTTGCAACAATATTTTATTATAAAATGAGTGGATATATTGTGTTATTTCAACTAATTAATAAAGAAGAAGAGGGGACAATGGAGATGAAATCTTAATTTTGAAGTTATAAATTTATTAACTTATGAGTGTACAAAGTAACATCGTTATGATTGTCTTGTGATTAGTTAAAATAAATTTAAATTTCCACATATACATTTAGTCATGCATTTTATCATATCAATCAACTTTTTAAACAGAGGAGGGGGGGGGGGGGTAGACTAAGTTCAGCTATTGCTGGGACATTATTGATTGTATACATTCTAGTATATTTTCCATTAACAAAGGCTGGCAAGGTCCCATATTTATTTTCTCATTAAAGCTATATTCACAAAGTTAACGAAAATAGATAAACTTCAAATAAAAGCGTTAGAGTCACTTGACCTTCACATAAAAGCACAATAGGAGAATTCATATCACATAATCACATTCAAGCGTGCAAATGAACAAGAAACATGGTCATTCGTCACTCAATTGAAAGACCATCGTCTCCCAATCTTGTTTATTATCTCTATTCAACAAATCGTTGGTCTCCTTATTGATCATGGAAAATAAATACAGCTAAATTGTTGAACGAATAATAAAATTTCAATGCTTTCGAATAATAATATATTCTGGGAGGGGGGTGAGCCGGAAAGGGAAGCACGCGCTCAATATACTCGAATCCAGAATATCCAGAAGAAGTCATCATATGTAATTTATATAGTCAGATGGCAAGCTCAAACCCGAATAAGCTTGAAATGACTGAAAACCAACACAAGATGGATAATAAATTAAGATTTCAACCATCATGCAGCAACCTGACCAAATAAGCTCTTGCGTATCTGCAAACAAATACAAGATTATGTGAGAGAAGTGAAAATGGTTAACTCGTATTCCTAATACATACTACATGGAGCATGAACCCCCAAAGTTAAAGTTGGACATCAGTAGAGCACAACGTTTACGGACATCTACACGGCCATTACTAGCACATAATATATGAATTCAGCAAAAAAAAGTTCATCCCCACAACTTTTCTGATAAGGAAGGTCTGATGATATCAAGTTGAAGTATAGTTTTTTTTAGTAAAAGTTACAGCTGAGAGCGAGCAATTTACTGTATAAAAATTAAGAGGTATTTCGTCCATTATGAACCATCAAGAAAGAGATTTCCTGAAAGTAAATATGATCTCGAATTTACATTTTACAATCTTGAGTATATAGATTACTACAACAGATGAAAAGACGAATAAGGTTATCTCATAGAAAATGAAAATGAAGTACCTCTGGTAGCTTTTTCCGGAATACAACCTCCAGTCTAGCATCAAGAGAGTTCTCAAACACAATTTTCCCATCTCTAGAAGCCAAAACTACGCCTCCAGAACTAAAACAGAAAACAGGGGACAGAGTTACATTTGAGGTTGCTACAATTTTCAAAAATAACAGCAATCACTTCAACAGCTCAGATACTACATGCTTAACAAGCAGGAGAGAAAAATGACTAAACCATTATAGGTAATTTTAGCCTAAAGTTTGTTTAGCTGCACCATTAGCATAAGTTCTTCACATAGTCAATGTTACAAAGGTACGGTGTAGTAGTTTAATAGTTCTTAGTTTTACCAGAAACGATCATGAGCATTGTGATGAGAAGGAGCAGGTGGAAGGTAGACTTTATCAACTATGATCTCAGGAGAATGAACGTTTGCCTTATTGGCATATTCCTCCTTTGCTGTATCCAAGATGGGCTCCACATACTGTAAGTCAGCTTTACGACAGCGTAATAACACAGATGGCTCTTTTAGCCTCAGCAAACCCTGTAATACAACAATACATGTTAGAGCGACAGGCAGATGCATGAGTGCATGAAAGTTTGTTCAAGAATCAGGTAAATATATTTCGGAATTCAAATATATATCAATATCTTAATATTAAAAAAGTCAGATGCAATGTACACCTAATTGACACTTGATTCCATAAATGGCTCAGTAAGTTTCTGTCAGATAGAAACTGGATATGAACATTCAAGACAATGTAGGAAAAGAATGGCTATCCAAATAGTGATGAAGCAGATTACAAAAATGTGAATGTTGCATTTTGGCTTTCACAGATATTCATATTCATTACACATATAAACATGATCTATATAACAGGATTAAATAGTTGCAACACCTGCTACTAGAATAGTTTTCTGAAATTTTAGGATTATGCACAAAGTACTAAAGAGCGGCTATTTAAATAGTCATAAAGTAGATTATGAAAATTGAATATTGCATTTTTGCTCTCACACAGATTCACATTTGCAACTCGTATAAACAAGATCTATGTAACAGGACTTCGCAACAATCTGCTAAAGGATTGGACGAAATTTTGATGAAAATGAAGTTTAATCATAGAAGCTAGCTACAATATACTCACAAATCAGCTTGCCCAACCTGAACAATGAGATCCTTGAGGAGTTTCTTGTAGTTTTGCTGGTCACCACCAATGTTTAAAAGCTCCTTCGATGCAGACTCCTTCATGGAATTGACTAAATCATCCTGAGCCTGAAGAACCTTGAGCCGAGAAGCATTCAGTTGCATAGAGTATTCACTGCAAGAACAGAAAACGAGCAGAAATCTCTACACATCAACAGTACTATTAAATATGGCCATATTTAATACCAGCATAGAGTAATGCAAAACTCTGAGCCAACCACCTTAAGCAGAACATTGATACAAGAAATTATTACACACAATGCTCAATTTAGATCTCTAATTTAATTGGGAACTACATTGCCCGCAATTTTCTCCCGATCACTTATGCGGATCATTCAATTACTATCTACATAGTATGATAATAATCTAATTCTCATCTGAAACATACTGCACTGAAAAATCCTGAAGAATTTAGCTACAAAATAGTCAATTTTTTATATTATGGATCGCATACAAGCTGCACAAACTAGTTTACAAACCAACTGAACTCACATCTTCTTCCGCACTTGGACTTGTTTGTCTTTGCGCTCATATTCTTGTCTGATCTTCTTCTTCTCGGCTTCCACTAGCTGCAACTTCTCGATATTGAATTCCTACACAAACAACAAAATCAAATCAACCTACAATTGCAAAAAAGTAATTAAATAACTCAGTGGGTCTGATAAGCACAATCCGGCGATCGGAGATAATAGAGAAGCCGTACTTCCTCGGCGGAGACGGAGATCTCGTTCGCCTTCTCCTCCGCCTCTTGGCGGATGAAGCAGACCATCTGCTGGATCTGCTTCGATACATCGGCGTCGTTCATCTTCGGATGCGGATCGGGTTGATAATTTGGGTCGGATTGTTCGTTTCTCTGCGGAGAATTGAAGCAGAGATCGCCGGGATAGAACAATGCCAAAGGATTGGATTTGAAGTGATGACGATGGTGATTGCGACGGTGACAGATATTCAAATTATTTTTGAATAATTGATTGATTATTCACTAATGTTCATGTGATGCACGATTCTGTTTTGGTATTTCCTTTTATTGCATTTTTTACCCAAAATTTGTTCTATTAGCTATTACGCCATTGCTAAAGATCTTTGGTAAATTACGTTCTAAATTTGATAGAACTATTGGACTAACCTCTATATTGGTGACTAACCGAATGGTTCAATCAATAACTAAACTCATGCATTCTAGAATAACTTTTAAAACACACACACACTCATGCATACAACATGTTTTATTTTTAAAGATTAGTTTTATTCTTTTTAATTGGAGGTGAATGGTATTAAAATTCTTACCCTAGTCTCCTATCTTTGCACATAAAAAAAAAAAATGCCTCTAAATTACAAGGTTGTGGTAGGATTAATTTTATTTCTTGATACTTTATTTTAAAATTTACTATTATAACATGATTTTTAATTTATTACACAAAATTGACATTATAAATTGTGCAATTTATAATTATAACACTCTTTGAGATTCGACGGAATTAAAAGCTGACATAGCTGCTAGAGAAATACATATGAACGATAGAACACTTGAAATGACATTGTTCCGAAATTGCATATGATACCGACTTACCGAGAACTTTAATCAAAATCCTAGTTTCACAAAAAACTCATGTTAAACCTCTCAAAGATCAAATTTTGTAAGATTGATCAATTTTTAGATCCAATCTTCATCCAATAGAATATTTTGAACTTTGTTGATTTTTTTGCATTTGGATTTAAATTTTGAAACTTTCTTGACTTGTAAAATTATCTCGTACTTGACATTCAAATATGAATTTTTAACATGACTTTTAAACTGAATGTATATACAATTATGAACTTTATAAATTTCGGCATTGCAGCAGTGATTCATTATAAATTGGTGAAATGTTGGTGCTATGGTATTTTTCAGTAAATATAATCTGCAAAACTTACATATGTGACTAGCAGCTCTACAGGCGCTTCAGTTAGTCAATTGTGAGGTTCCCATACGATTAACGTATGTGAAAGACCAACTACAACACTCTTATCAACAAAAAATGGCAGAGGCCAAGTGCCCCTTATCAGCATTCTATGCGAACTGCCCCGCTCTCCGACGAGACAAACTTGGGTTTCCGGTTGACTTTGACCAAGCACTGAATGACGTCCCCCGTTGCAGTCCTCGATCATGAGTCCGCATTCGTTGCCCTTGCCCACTGCATCCACATCCCGCTGCTCCCGCTTCAGAGATGCACAACACCCTTCAAAAACAACTTCCCCACTTCTAAGAAGTCTTATGATTGAAGCCTTTGTGAACCGGCCATCCATCACCCTACAGCCGGCGATTTTCAAATCCTCTCCTTTGTTTTTGCCCTTTCCCTTAACAGCAAATATGTTGAGCACCTGAGCTTCTCCGCCCACCTGTGTCTCAAGAGTTCCAGAAGCCTTTTCGACAATAAAGTTACCGATATCCTCCAAAAGATGATAGATCACTTGGTGTAGTTTTATCTACAATACATGATCGGTCGAGTCAGTAAAACTAGCCTATTTCTGCTCCAAGTTAGCAGAGGACCTCCTACCTTAATCTTTGCTTGAGTAGCCGCGAGAGTGACTTCAGCAGGGGGGCTCCTTACATTGAATCCAACAACACACGCATCACAGGCTGCTGCCATATCAACATCAGACTGGGAAACAGGCCCAACTCCCGCATGGATGATCTTCAAATAAACCTGTAATAGTGATCAAATCTATGAGTCGAGGACAGACATACTTGAACCAGATAAAAGTTTGTATTTCAATAATTAAACACGACCTGTGGACTGTTCAAAGTTTTCAATGCATCGCTGACTGCTTGAACAGTGCCTTGCACATCTGCTCTCAAGATGATTGGGACTTCAACTCTCTTCGATCTCTCCTTTTCATCCACATTCTCTTCATTTTCTTCAGCTTCTAGCATCTCTTGCTCCAGCTTTTGCCTCTCATCTTCAAGTTTTTTGAGTCTGTCCTTCTCAGTTTTCTTTTTCCTACCTTCACTAAGCATCTTTGCTCTTTCCTCAGACTCAACAACAACAATGTCATCTCGGGAGCCTTCAATTTCAACAGGCATGGCAGGCATAGCCTGTGATATCACATTCCTTGCTGTGTCCCTTATACACCGTATTCTTCCCCACTAAGAACCTATGACAACATACTTCCCACAAAGCAGAGTCCCTGCCTTCACAATCGCAGTGGCCAGTGGACCATGGCCCTTATCAACCCTTGCCTCAACTACATAAGCTTGGGCAGGTCCATCAATGCGTGCCTTAAGATCCATTAGCTCAGCCTGAAGTAGTAAAGCATCCTCCAAACTATCAAGTCCGCTTCCTTTTATTGCAGAAACTTCAACGACCTGTACATCTCCGCCCATCTCCTCCAACGGTAACCCTTCAGATGCGAGCTGGACTTTTACTCTTTCAGGATTCGCATCTGCTTTGTCACATTTATTGATAGCAACAGCAATTGGAACATTAGCTGCTTTGGCATGAGTGTTTGAGGCATCACACCATCATCTGCAGCCACCACAAGCACCACTACATCTGTAACTGCCGCACCTCTGGCTCGCATAGCACTAAAGGCAGCATGGCCTGGGGTATCAAGAAAAGTGATGGATGCCCTTGATTGCATGCCAACAACAAATGCACCTAGATGCTGCGTTATGCCTCCAGCTTCGTTAGCAGCCAAGGATGTTTGACGAAGGGCATCCAATAGAGACGTCTTCCCATGGTCAACATGGCCCATAACTGTGACAACTGGAGGACGTGGTAACATTTGAACACCTTCATTTGAGTGCATCCGACGGACATTGACCCCAACTTCCTGAAGACATCAACATTTCCGATTATGACTTATAAACAGGAAGGATATACTGAAGAAAGTGAACCAACAAATTCTTAGAACCAGTTCGACTTTTAGTTTCCTGTCCAGGGTTTTTGTGTTTAGGTTCTTTCTACAAAGAAGTATTTGTGATGCTGCCTAAAAACAAATAATCAAAGATACGCCTAGCTTCATTACATGCTGTACTCCCTATGGAATATTTTGAAACCCAGGATTCGTTTTTTACAGTTTCTTACTCATTAAAATAACCAATTTGAACCAGAAAATAGCATCCCACTCCAAGGGATTACCATTGCAACTAGCTCTGCTATGTCAATGCTGAGACTGTCGAACTCTGAGTCAGCTTTCTCACCAACATTAGTGATGATGTTCTCAATGGTAGAAATTGACTCTCCACAACGCTTGGCGAGCTCTACAACGGTCATGCCTTCAAATATTTCAATTGTTTTATCCAACGATTTTGCAGTTCATGTCAGTTTAGGAGGCACATAAGCGGTCTCAACTGCAGGTTTGGCCTCTTTCTTTCTCTTTGAGAACTTCCCACTATTTACAACTTTCGGTCTCTTGGAACTCTTTAGACCCATAGAATCATCCCCCCTGGGTCTAGCCAGAAGCTCCGGGCTTGCATGAAAATACCTGGAAAGGGATATTGTATCACCATCCAAACTAACAACTTCAAGAAATGCAGGGAGATAAAGTGACTAGCCTATCAGGTATCTAAACCCAGCAAAAGAAACACAAAAGACAAGCAATTTCTGAGATAGCAGCAAGATCAAGGCTCTGTAGAACATGATGTTTAATTTATATACTGAGTAATTCAACATTGCACAAATACATAGTCATAGCTGTGAATCAAACAGAGCAAAAGGTTTTACATTTATCAGTAGGTAGTGTAACCTCATTTCCTCTTTCCAAAATGATATTTCAATGCACTATGTATGGATGTTACGAACCCAAGTTCAGGAACTCACAACCAAGAAGTGCTGGATTCTATCCAATGATTATGGGGTAGTTAGATCATATCTTGCTTTAAAAATTGATTATGCAATTAAAGCTCATTTCACTCTTCAAGCTCGTATACATAAATATATTACATTTACAGGGGATACAGCTCATGAGCAAAACCCAAAGTCTACAATCCCACGGATGTAACTGAACCTATAACCAAGTATTAAAAAAGTATGAGTTTGGCTAGTTTATTATCAAGCCGAGCTGCAGTTAACTTACCAAACACATTAAGGCTCACGAGTTTAATCAAGCCTAAATGAGTTCTCTATGTATAATTAAATTAAAAAGTACTTCGTCTGTCCCGCCCGAATGGCCCATTTCTTTTCGCCAAAGTTATTTAGGAGAGTAAGGTTGTAATGTAAATGTGCGTGGCTCACATATTTAATATAGTGTAAAGTGATTGCTAAAAAAGGAAACTAGCAAGTCAAGTGGGACAACCCAAAAAGGAATACGGGCCAAGTCAAGCGGGGACGGAGAGAGTGTATCATTTAAAAAAAATCATTTTGTGCTAAAATATATAGATACTAGTCTAAAAGTATAAGTTAAATATCAAGTTAACATTTTTAAATTCTCAAGGTAGTTCACTAGTATATTAATCACTTTGATCATGAGCTAACGTGCGGAATGTTGCCAACCTAAAGCTTGACTCGTTTATGTTAATGAGCTCACTAAACAAACGTTTTTCCAAACCAATACCCAAAGTAGTAGGGTCATTTACAACCCTGGCCCATTCATACTTGGCATAAGATTAAATTCAAAAACGAAATCCAAAACAAATAAAAATGTACAAGTATGATAATATGGTAAATCTATAATGTTTAAAGGAAAGCATAAATAAGATGAGAAATCTCCGTAGACAGACTTTGGCAAAAATTATATATGTGCTCGTCTAAATGCCACTCATAACTGTTAGTAGAATTATTTCCATCAATCCTCGTTTCGTTTTTCTTTTACTTTTCGGATATTTTTACAAGATGAATACAACTGAGGCTCCAAACAAAGACGAAACCAAGTAATATTTATTTGCAATGATCTCTACAAATAAGTCATGCAACTTGAAACTAACACTGAGTAGAAGGGGGTCTAACTAGGCTCATCTTTAAAAACTTATACGTAAATATTATTTTAGATGTTTCCAAACTGATAATGTGATGGATAATTTTTCAGAATTATAGCACGCTGAGTTAAGAATTATAAGCACGGTGAGTTAAGATCACAGGGCCTAGAAAGCAAAGATGATTTTTTATTGTACAAGCAAGAAGAGATGCATTTGCTGAGATAAGTTATAACTTCCTATTTTCTTCACAGGTACTTAATCTACCATAAATTTGTGAACTTGGAGATCCAATCATCTTATTTAATAATTGATATAGGAGATGATAACTTCGTATTTTGAAAATATTACCAGACGTGGATCGACATTTTTCTAAACTTTCAAACATTTGTCAAATGCTCCAAGGAGATTCAACTCAACAAAAATTAAAAAAATGTTTTTACAATGATTATAAGATCAATGAAAAACTGTAATGAAACTAAGTTCATCTCATGAATAAGTGGACTTTTCAAATATCTACAGCTTCAAATAGACAAGGAGACTCTAGTAATCTTAAATCAACAAGGCTTGAGATACCAGAACAATTACTTGAACAGATAAATCATATCTTCTAGCTTACATGAACTTGTAAGGTAAAGAAGAAGCAATCATGGATCTACATGTCAAATAAGTAATTATAGGGCTCTGCGCTCCAACGGTGGCACAATTCACAGAGGCCCACTTACAGAAACTGAGTATCATAGAAGCTAACCGTAGTCGAGAATTCATGCTATATTGATTATTAGGTAATGTACTAACTAATAAAGCAGAATTACCTAATTAAACATCTTCTCGCTGAGAAATTGAGATCATTGTCAGCACCTAAAATTGCTGCAGTGTTGCCTGAAACAGAGTGGGCTACAAGCAGTAACCAAAAATTAATGTCAGTCTCAGATAAATAGCGTTTGCCAATTAATCAAATGCTCCAACCAAATACTCCACAGGTTACTGAATAGGATAAGAGAAAAAAAGGGGTCGTTAACTATAGCGTAGTGCACAAGTTGCTGGTTTCTCTTGATTGATACAAACATGTAGCAACTGTAATGTAATACAATACGACAATGGGACTACCGGACCAAATGAACATAAACCTTCAGCGGAAAATAACCATCCATAACCAAAGAATAAACCATCAATAGATCTTCAAATAGAAGCAATTACTCAGCAAATAACCACCATTTTACCGTGCAAATGTCTGAGGGAAGCAGATAGAACTCTGGCAACATCTAGACTTTCACATTTTGAAATTGATGCAACTGAATATCTAGTCAATGCTTTACTGAAACTTGCCGATATACCCTGCACGAAGATTCAATCCAACTGAATGTTAGACATTTTTGCATTGACAGAGACGAAGTTGAAGACCAATAAATAGGCAACTTCCAATAGTTGAAACAAACAAAACAAATTATAATCTTGATAATCACAAACGAACACAAATTTTCCTCAAGAGTAGAAGGCGAAATTCATGTCATGGGAGGGTATAAGATAAAAGTTCCCAATATGGAAACTTTTTTTTTTAACTGCCGAATATGGGAAAAATGCTTGACAATCAAGCGTTTACCTTTAAGTTGGACGCTTGATAAACAAGCGTCTGGGTGGACGCTTGATTATCAAGCGTCTGGGTAGACGCTTGTTTATCTTGCGTCTGGCCCTGACTGCTTTTAACACCCCAAATCAAGCATTCCCTTTCACTGCCTCTCGCTTTCCGAAAATAGATAAGGGTTTTGCGCTCGTAAGCTTTGCGTTTCCAATAGCTTTGATTGAGAATTGATTGGGCAAAAAATTGTGAAAGGTGTGTGATTCGTTTGTATGTATTTTTTTTTACGAAACTAGGGTTTACTTGAACAATATTTGATAGACGTAGTATTTATTGCAGGAATTATGTCTTTATATGTGATATTATATTGGGGTGGTAAGATAGTACAAGTTGATGGTATTGGTATAGCTTATGACCCTCTATATTCGAAGGCATATATTGTATTGAATGAGACTGTTTCGTATGATGAATTAGTGTCGAAGATATGTGTAAGGATGGGGATAAATATGCATCAACAGATAATCTCAATAATATGGAGACGTCTTGTAGTTTTGGGAAATGGCTACACTTATGTGGGCATGCCAGTTGATGAAGAAT
>JAYDZE010543105.1:0-14329 GCA_034509125.1 Monilaria moniliformis
CAAGATTTCTTCCAAGTAGGACGAATGCTATCAACATAATTGGCTCTTCAAAAAATGTCTTCCATCCCTATGCCAAATGAAATTTCATTTAATACAGAAGGAGCCTTAAATTCCATAGTTACACATACAAATGCTTCTAAGTAAGGGATGAAACATAAAGATTAGGGAAGAAATGAACTACTAAACAGTATTTAGATTTGCTAGGTAAAAATATGTAATTGTAGTAGGAACCACCAAACCTGAATAATATAACAATCAACAAATGAGATAACATGGTAAAGCAATATGCTAAGTAGAACTCTGCGATTAGAAAAGGAAAAATACAAATGAATATTATCTATTCCCGTTATGAATGAACAAAACTGAAATACAGCTTCAGGAAATTATCAAATGGTTAGAACCATATAGAAGTTTGAAGAGACTTACCATTCCCCCTTCCTCCTGTTTCTAGGAGCATTGCCCTCTTGTCCCGTTGGATCAAGATGGCTTTAATTGAAAATGAATCACAAAAAAGTTTTGGCCTTTCAGTAACTTCATCTTAAGTTCTTCCATTTCTAATTAGGCATTCTAAGCTTAGGCAGGGAGAAACCTAATGTAGTTACTTGTGAGATCAGACTCAACATTAAATAAGTATGAGACAGCATACTCTGCATGAAATGCCCCATTTTCCTTTGATATGTGCCATACTGCACAAAAAATTTATGTAGGTTTTGCACTAACATTAAGCCACTGAATATAAATTTCACCTTCATGAAACTATGGAATTTCTGAAACACAAGATTGGAGTCTTTCCAACAAAATATGGGAGACTTTTCAACTGGTCTTGAGATCATTGAGACGTCTACGTACAAGATTGAATTCATTTCAATCATGTCAACCAATAATCCTGTCAAATATTGTGCTGGCACATTTGTGAATTGTTTTTAAGGAAATGAGAAAACTTATTAACTGAATCACTGAATTTAGCACATTCGTTTAAAAGCATCATAAGTCATAAACTTGCACATTAGAATTTGACTAATTATATCCACATCGCTGATGATCATGTTAAAAATTGTAAGCTTCAAATCAAATCAAACATATTTTGCAAAAATATATATAGACATTTGTGTTTATTTTTAATTTAAGACCCACATGGGAGGTTTTGTTTATAAAATTTTACCAGTTTTGGCACTAAGGCTGCTATTGTGCTGACAGAAAAGGATGATAAAGCACCAAGACCAACTAAAGTATTCATATTTGGGGCCCCTCTAAGTAGACTTTTCAAACCATCTGTAATAAGTTGGCGTCCGGGACCAAGCAGTGTAAAGAGAGACAAAGACATATGGAATCCCGTCGAGTGCAATGCATGGATCCATGCAGCGTTGGCTCCAAAGAAATGAGAAATATGGCCAAAGATGCACACAGCGCAGAGAGCCCAAGAAACAACAAGACCACGACCTGTTAAATAGGCAAATTTTCAATTTAGGTGATATGCCACCACATTGGCCTTACAAGAGCCTGCACAATAAGCTGAACAGGTAATCAAGCTCCAAAAATTCAACTTTCTAGAAATACTGAATGAATACTTTATTTAAGACATAGCAGAGTTCAGTGGTGCCCCTTGATCTTGCCCAGATCTTTTTGTCGGACTTGGGACAGCTAGAAAGAAGGGGGCGAGGGGAAGGTGTTATGGAGACTCATTGTCCTGGCTGTATGTTGGGCAGTGTGGCTGGAGAGGAACCATTTTTCAGGATAAAGAGGGGTCCATTTTTGGAGTGTTGGAGAAGGATAAACATTGGGTTTTGAAAAGCATAAAGAATTTAACCATCTAATTTTATCAATTTTACATAGAGAGCAAAGTATACATTTTTTTAGTTTCATTTAGTCTTTCCTCGAATTTGATGGTTTGACCTTCGGCTGTACTCACTCTGTACATTTTCTGGTTGATTCTTGAAGAAAGATCCACTATTTTGCATCTCCAAAACACAAAATAAAGAGGAAGAAAAATATATAATAATAATGTTTAATAGACCTCAACTAATCCCAAGAAAAAAGTTATCTTATAATCACTAACATTGTTGAGAATTTTCAACCAAGTGTATCAGTAGTCAACATTCTACAAAAATCATTTTAAAATCATTTTAAAATCCTAAATGAAGGGCTTTAACGCACTATATATTTTTGCAATATTTCAATGTGGACTTCCATCATATATCACATTCTCCTGCCAACTTTATATCAACAGTTGCATTTTTCTGATGATCTAAAAGTGAATAACTGAAGGCGAGAAACTTTACCACTTTCTTTTAACAGAGCACGCTTCTCTTTCATTTTCTTCTCAAATGTCTCATGGAAGTTCATTCTTCTCAAATCTGCAACGTACAATGGGTATTGTTATTGCCACACAGAAAAGATAAATTGTGATGAAGCCAATTTCAGGATTTGTATTTTAAATATTTTTTTCTTAGGGACTTGCTAGAGATCTAGAGATCTGCATCATTTTTATAGAATCTAAGTTGTTTTGCACCTCATATGCAATGTGAATAAGCCAGTCATCCAGGATAAATCAGTGATTGAAACAGGATCATACATCATTTCCTACTCAAAGAAGACAATTCAACCTGCAAATTAAGAGATCCTTCCATTCTCAACCCATGGCAGGCATAGCACTTTTCTATCCCTTGTGCTAAGGACTTCAATTATCCTTGACATCAACCACAAAAATGCATCTCACTTTCTTTTTCTCTCTTCCTAGTATGACACTTTCACATGTTTGCAAGAGGGAAACAATTCTCAGACACTGGATTGATATATATATAGATGATAGACATATAGGATGTAGTTCAAATAAAGACCTCCTATGAGAAATGTGAGAACGCTTGCACTGAGCTCTACGCTCAACAAATATCGTGTATTCGCCATACAGTGTGAGAACTCTTGTATTGCAGCTATAAGTCACTTGCACCGAACCTATATCGCGGAATTTGTGATATTTGCCGAGTGTAGAGTTCGGTGCAGTAACTTATAAGTTCAATGCAAGTGACTTATAGATGCAGTGAAAGCGTTCACACAATTCGCGTAATAAGAGGTCTTTATTTGAGCACTGCCCTATATATATACGTATAGGGGTTAATTATTGTAAAAACTACATTTTTCCAAAGAACAACACTAAAAATAGAAAATCACTACATTCATAGTGAAAATTAACTATACTAAGAAAATGGAATTTTCACCCTCATGGGATTTGAAGTCAGGTGCTGCATTGGTCTAGCAAGGAAATACATTTAATGTGGATCTTTGTGATCGAACAGATGAAAATGATTCCTCGTTCTTACAATAATTAAGGATTCTTATTTGAACCATCTCCTGTATGTGTGTGTGTGTGCGCATATATATATATATATATATATATATGCTTTAACTTGAGGAAAAGTGTTGAAGAGTTTATTTGTATTTATGTGTGCTTGTATATTACTACTTCTTAAGTTTAGATTGTAACCTATCCCCCTATATGGGAGTCTTTGTACTTGTATAATACATTAGAACATCTTTTCTCGAATATACGGTTTTCTTATATTTTGTTCTACATAGCTAGTATGATCCGCACTTCTTACATCAGTCAAATAAAGATTGTTGCCGACCATTTGATATAAATCACAACTGATAAGCACACAAAAAGAACAATGAATAGGTTCTGCAATGAACATCAGGAAACATCATCAGTAGACCATTTAAGGATTTCATGAGTTGATATTTCAAAAAGTTACACCAACCAGCCGAACAAAATAGCTGATATACTAGCACATGAAACAGAATATTTGTTTCCTTTAAGGACAAAAGGTTGGGATAAAAATTAAAAAAGCTATTTTGGATAATAAGATAGTTTTTTAGCCACTTTAATAAATACTCCTTCCATCCCATTTGACTTGGCCTGCTTTCTTTTTTCGGGTGTCCCATTATACTTGGCATGTTTTTTGTTTTTTTAATCAATTTACACTACATTAAATATGTGGAGCACACTTTTATACTACAACCTTACTCTCCTAAGTAATCACGCTGAAAGAAATGGGTCGAGCTCCTAAGTAATCACGCTGAAAGAAATGGGTCGAGTGAAGTGGGACCGAAGGAATATATACTTTTGTAGTCACTTTTAATTGCCAATGTATCTTTTACTTTAAATTTCTTCTTAAATAAAATAGTTATTTATAGGGTTAATAATAGTTTATAACATGAACTTTCACCTTTTTTCAGTTTGTAGTCTCAATTTCGATTTATTTTTTGTATGTCATGAATTTTGAGAAAATTTACTATTATGGTGTGTTTAAAACTTTCCAAGGACGGAAGCGGGACGTGGATGATAAGTAATATTAGGTGGATTTTCAATTTTCCACCTCAACAATAAAACAATGTCGTTTCCATCTCACTCGTCATATAAAGGGTTAATATAGTTTATAACTGAACTTTTAGCATTTTTGAGTTTATAGTCTTAACTTCGACTCATTAGATACCACCGCCGCGATCTGCTCCTCATTGCCGCCTTCCTCGCCTTCCATGCCCTCACCTTCCCCAACCTCTCCACTAACCCCATGGACCCTCTTCCCCACTCTTCATCATGCGCCCACCTTGCTCTTGTCGCTGGAAACCTCAATCTCTCCAATAACAACATCTCCGACAACACTACCAGCATCCCTTCACTACATTACCACTCTCCCAAATTCAAGAACCTTGCTAAAAAAACCCCGCTGCATGCTCTAGCTCTTGGGTTATTCTTAAATTATTGCTTGTTCACTTAAGCTGATATGAACATGCATCAAAACCAATGATATGCATGCAAACAACCAGTAATACTTTCTAAATGCTGAAAAACCAAAGAAAACTCTCTTTTAAGTTTCCCGATAAATTATGACTCAAGCTATTAAGTGAACAACAGAGATAAGTCCAAACTATATATGTAATATTTTTAAGTTCGGACTACAAAGGCACCATGGGGTCAAAGTTAAGGCTATAACTCTTCTCAAAGTTATGGCTACAAAGTAAAAACGATGACAGTTCATTCTATAAAAATTAATTAACCCTTTATTTAATGATTTGGGATGGAAACAGTGTCGTTTTATTGTTGAAGTGGATAAATTGAATATTCACATCATTTCACTTATCAACCTTTCTTACCCTGAATATTCACCTCATTTCACCTAATTTGCCATGGGTTGGGAGAGAGGGGATGGCCATTGCACGGGTAGGCGAGGGAAGTAGATTGGTGGCAGCGCAAGCGGGGGAGGGATACAAGAGATCAACAAAAAGGAAGAGATGGGGAAGAGAGGCAAGATCTAAGGGCAAGGAATAGGAGCGAGAGTAGGGTTTGGGTAGACAATAATCGGTACCCATTATCTTTTTTGTTCAACACGTACCGGTATTGTTTATGTATTGGATAGAAAGTAACTGAGTTTTTCTTTCCCAAAAAATAGAACAACGATAATGGGTAAATCAGAACAAAGAACAAGTACATTGACCACCTGAAACCTATTGGACTTCATCATCCCATCCCCTTCCTTCCCTCATTATCGCTGACTCCCCCTCTCATCCCTGCTCTTCCGTTTACCAACTCCGCCCCTCCCCGCCGTGGTTCCCCTTCTTCTTTCTTCCCGTTGTTTCTAGCATAGTTGCTGCCACAGCCACCACAAGAAATCTTACCCCACTTCTACACCCCAAATTAGTCCTCCACCCTTTGTCCCAATAGCTGATCTCCTGTCCTCATCTCTACTGCCCCGCCCCCCAGCAACAACTAACCAAAAGTAAGGCCAAAAGGTTGGTTGCTAATCAGTGGATATGCACAACAAAAAAGAAAGGAAAGAGAAAGAAAAAAGAAAAAAGCAAGGGCAAAGGTGGCTACTTTTGTATAATATCACAATTTTTAGTCCCATTTTAGTCAAACACTCTCTCGGTTAAAATATACTAGTAGCATGTTACCAAGCACAGATCTATATTCATTGGTTTGGAAGTATTACATAGACCACTCTCATTTAGAGAGTTCACCCCTAGTGTCACCCATTAGAAGTGAGGCTATGCACTTAATTCATGCACCTGTTTTCCTTCCCCTCGTTATAGGATCCAGACTCTACCAAAAGAAAAATTACAAGCTTTTCCAAAAATAATGCTGATATCCAGACAAAACATGGATCTCCTAAGCACTAGAAGAAAATTGAATTCAACAAGATTTCAGATTGATTTCATGCTATATTGAAATTTAACATCTTGATTTCTCCAAATGTGCAAGTTTTGCAAGGTATATCACTATTAACATCAAAATGTACTTTTCAGCAATCAAAATTGATATGTTACACTTAAAAGAATGAATTATAAAGAAGAAAAGAAACCGGAACTTATTCAAGGGTGAAAGACAGATTTTATATAACAAAGAAGGTATAGCATGAATCATATGTGAGAATAATTTGTTTAATGCAAGTAACATATCCCTCGAGAAAAGAAAAATACATATTAATCTGTTAATAACTGATGTGTTTCCATTACTACATATCCCAGGGACTGGATTTGCAACATAGACACAAACGCAGAAGAGGGCTCATCTAGACAAAGCTTAGACATTAACAAAACTGTTGTATGTTCTAACAGTGTCCTCTTACAAAAGCTAATACATTAATCCCTTTAGGAAAATAATTAAATGTCCGCTTATATCTAGTGAACACTTGTATTAGTTAATCTGCTCAACAGGATAGATACGCCTGCCTTCAACAAATCCACCACTAGTAGCTGAAGAGAGACACCTAAGATGAAAAAACTATGTCATTAGAATATCCCAAGGCTGACATTTTCTTTAGTTGGGTAAAGAGGGTCAAACTAGACTAGAAAGAAACTCTCGAACATGAATAGAGCCAGGACATACCATGATGGCAGAATGATGGTTGTTACAAGAATCCATTGCACCCCCTACAACTGAATATCCCCTTCAATAGCTCCCTGATCTGCCAATTTCCCATAAAGCTATGTAAGTCATATGAAGGCTACATGCATGACAACATTGCTTCTGACTCGAAAACTAGACGAGAGCCTCAGTGGACAGGTAATAATTGTCACATAGTGTTTCCGTGTTTTAGCAGAAAAGAAATGGGTGATTGACATTACAGTTATATTTTCTTTTAAAATGTCAATGGTGAAATCATCAAAGTAGATAAAGTAAACAAATTAAGTAGAATTTTAATTTCAAAAGGAGAACCCATTTGAATCATCATAACAAGGCACAAAAACATCTTTGATTGTCAGTTCCTCCATGTGTCAAAATCAGTTACTACTTCTGTCTTCCCTGAATAGCCAATAACTACCCTCACATTGGATCCTTCCCTAAATATCCCATAATTTCCCTCACATTTCATGTAAGAAGAAGAAGAAGAAGAAGAATTATCATTTGCATTTCAAATGCAAATTAAAGGGATGATGTAAAGGGTGTTATCAGTTCTTAGATTATCTGTGAAGCAAATCGTTTAGACTAACTGATTTCATTATTATATTTTTCTTCGGTCCTCAACTACATATGCAGGCTGTTCTCTCTCTCTGGCAAAAGAAAGTCATTATCTCAACTTGCCCAGTGACTGAAAAAATGATGAAGGAAAACGAGAATATTCGGAGCAATATGATTTTGACTATGAAATTAAGCATAATAACAACTATCCAAGAATGTATTGAGAGAGTGGCCCAATTTTGGCAATTTAGAAGAACAGGTTACAAGGTCTGAGGACTCGCTTGGTTAATACTGCAATATGATAATCTCTGCTTCCCATGAATTTTAAAATATCATGCCAGAGTGCAAGTTATCTTGTTTTAGCAATAGCATAATTTCTAAAGAAAAGGTAACAGCATGTCTGGTTCTTTCTCAAAGAGAACCAAATTGGCCAAAAGAAAGAAACACAAAGGAGTCATTTGAAATGTCACACCCCGTCTCATGGTATAACTAGAATAAGCGTGACATTAGAGTATTGCATGCAAGGATTCTTGTAATTCTCAACCATTCACCTAATTGGGATATCGTCAAGAATAAATTCAGATATTTGTCACTGGAGAGTGGAGAGGGGAGAGGAAAAGAAAGCCTCTAATGAAGATTACTAATGACCCTGGTCTTATAGATATATATGGACCAAGTGTTTTTTTCTAGAAACTCAAGGAGATTGAAGTCAAATAAGCCACTTTTTCAAGATAAATAGCAAATAGAACTCCCTATTTCAGCATTTACACAAACAAGACCACTCACTCTCATGAAAGTTTTCAAGTAAAATTTGAAAGAGCATAAGCAGCACAACAAACAGCAACTTAAATGAAACATCCAAATCAAAGATACTAAATGCAGACCTCTTAGGTTTGACTTGAAACCACAGCTGCTTAAATGCTTTGCAAGAGCTTCTCCTACTTCCTTTTTCCAGTTTGGTGCTACCTTGGCTTCAGAAACAGGCCATACAATTGCTGTCTCTGTCGTCAGGTTTACACTAGCTGAAGAAACCTGCGGCTGTTCACCATGTTGATAGTATTGCAATTAGTTCTACTGTTTTAAGAACAAAATTTCTAGCAAAACTTCACCAAAGAAAATGACAAGAATTTGTTCAGTCCATGAGACTTCCATCAAACATTTTCAACAATCTTTCTCCCACAAATCCTGACTAAAATATTCTAGAGTAATCACATCAAATTCAAAGTTAAGGTTGTTATATAAACATCTTAAAAGCATCACTTCTGAACAAGTCACACATTGCTTTACTTGGTTTATCAGATTAATTGCACTAGTAGTTGTGTCCACTAATATAGAGTAATCAGTAGTGAGTACTGAAATAAGCTACCTCCTCGCAGCCTTATTTTTATTCCCGGTAAGACTAATCTCATTCAACTTTTCATTTAAGTTTTGCCACAAGCTCGAAATTTAAAATAATTATAGCAAAAAGCCACTGCCTCACATCAACAATAAAGACAGAATCTCAACTACACAGATAACAGAAGTATCAAAATGGAAAACCTATGTAGCACAAGTATACCATTCAAACAAGAGAAATATGCACTAAATGAGCTTCAAAATATCAAGCATAGTGACTTCTAGTGTTCTCCAAAATTCAAATGAAGGTAAAAGCAAGATGAAATGCAATACATGAGGAAGAATAGAAATCAGCAGAGATTTGGTTGAAACATATAAATGGTTACGGATGCTTACTTGACTTTCTAAAATTCTCCTCACACTAGCGGCACATCCCCCACATGTCATCCCCTGCAATATCAAGGAGGTTAATATTCAAAACATGAGATAAATCACATACAAATTCAGGAAATGATCATAAGAATAAGACCAGTAATTAAAAGCTCAGCTTCGATAGATTTAATCAACAATCAATTGTACACAGATAAATTATTCATTTAGTCAGTTAGTAAACATCAAACTGCAATACTTTCTGGAATATTTTTCGAGTAATTTCAGCTACTGCAGGCTCTCGGGCCTTGCATTGCAGATATATAGAAAACAATCTACCAGAAACGGTCACTCAACTTAGAAATAATGTATCAAAAAAAAAAAAGATGAAGAAGCTACAATTGTAGAGATCATGAACAGTATTATCCAAAACAAACTTATTTGGACTAGCAGATCTCGGCAAAGACTGCAAAGCAAAAATAGTGGTAACAAAATCAAATTGATGCAAATCCTTACTCCAACATCCAGAATAATAACATCCGAACTCAAAGCAGCACCATCGGCCGCCCCAGCAGCCACGGCGGCCGGCTTAACATCGCCACTTTCCGGTGATCCATCGCCTCCGCCTCCGCCTCCACCTCCACCGCCGGCACCCCCATCAACGCCGCCAAATCCCCCGCCGCCAGACGCACTCGACACCGAATACCTCGTGGAAAACTGCGACCGGTTTGGGCGCAGTTCCGATACCTTCACCAACAAACCCGGTCCGGATCGGGCGGAGTCGACGCAGCGCCTGAGCTGGAGGTGAGCGAGCTGAATGGGGAGAGTGGAGGAGAATCGGCGGTGGAGGTGAGCAATGAGAGGGGTAGAATGGGAATTACGAGACTTGGAGAGGAGCAAAATCGACATTGTAGAAGCGCCGAGTGAGAGCATTGTTGACTCCATATCCGCTTTCTCCTCGCTTCGGAGGATACGTGTAACTATAGGTGTGAGTTGGTCGGCCGAGCCTTCTTCTGTGGCTGATGGAGAGAGAGGGAGAGAGAGGGAGAGAGAGAAGGGGGGGGGGGGTATTAAAAGCGTTGGTTGAGTGAGAACACTTAATTTCTAGATTGGAGCATTTTGTGATCCTTGCGGATTTTAGTGAGAGAGTGAAGCACGTGGGCCTAATCCGATTTCCAAGAGAAGCACGTTTTCCATCTTGGTGCATTAAATTTTAATTAACAGTGACAGAGACCTTGTCTTTACATTAATTTCAAAAATGAGCACACTATTGCTCTATCCTTCGATTTTTGTGGTGGAATTAAATGATACATCGTCCTCACTCCATACCTACTCAAAACTCATGATTATAATACTATTCAATTTATAGTCCACACAAAAAATAATTGATGCGGATTTTATTATTGTAAGTTCTATAGTTTAATGTTATAGTATCATGAGTTTAGGGTTTGGTTTTTAGTGCTATAGTAGATTTTGTATTCTTGACTCTTTCCGTCCATGATTGAATGTCTCATTTTGCTAAAAAAAAAGTGATCATTATTAAGTGACTAATTCATATATTAATATGTTACGGACTCCAGTGTCCCATATTGATGTGAGGTTTATAGACCAAATGAGCTGCTCTGCTGGTAGGCTGGTCTTTTGGGATGAGTTCTCATATTTGGTCTGTAACGCCTAAACTCTAGTGTCTATATAGTGTGTTTGTTTTTTTATCCCGCTAGATAAAGGAATAATACAATGAGGTATAAATTTATCACTTAAACTGAGAATAATATTTTTTATATTTTATTTATTTTGAATAATAAAAAGTGGTATCAAATTATAACAGTATTTCTTATATATAAAATTATACCTTACCCAAAGGAAATGTGGGAAAAGTTGTTGCCCTTTTTTCATATTGCCTGTTTGAATTTTTTATTATGTTAATACAGACAAGTTACAAGGTGATAACTGAAACTTATTTCTCTCTTAGAGTTAAAAATGGTTTAATTTGTGACCGATAATAGCAACATTATATTTTATGTTGAGCATTGCACAAAACTTATCTAAGGAACACAAAGTACCATATAACAAAAACATTTTATTACAAAAAATGTATGAATAATAAGACAAGACATTTGTTTTCATATGTCATTTAACTCATAAAAATATTATATTGATGGACTAATATGGAATCAACATCAAGAAGGTTAATATAAGATGCTCCGACAATAAAAATAATCCATCTTCTACAATTATAAAAACAAGCCCATCCTGTGATTTATTTGTATGGCTTATCTAAAAATTAAACTTACTTAAATTTCAATTGAATGATTGTGATTCACTAATTATAATTTAAATTGTCTTTGTCGTACTTGGAAAAAAGAATAGAATAAAGCCCATTGATTAATTTAATACTAATCATTAAGAAAGGTTTTGCTTCGAAAACTTCTATGATTTTGTCGATGCGCCCTTCACGTGAATATCATAGATAATTAGTATGGTGGTAGGTGGAGCAGTTTAGACTTAATTAATTCCATTAACATTAATTAATATATGATTCACTTGCGGACACACATAAAAGTAAGGTAGAGTCTACCAAACTATTTTTTATTCACATAACATCGCCGAATTTTCGATATTTTATGTGAATCGTAGTACAAAAGCTCATATCATCGCAACGAAATATAAGAAAAATATTATCTCAAAATTTCAAAGTTGAAATTTAGAATATATAGCCCCACTAAACTGCAGCCGACATGATTGCCATAAAATCTGTTATCGTATAACGTTCTTAATAAGGATTGTGTTTGTTTATGATATAGTATTATCTACTCTAAGATTAGTATTTGGTGGGAGTTTAGGTTAATTACTAGTAGTTTTTATAAGTTCCCTATTTATTTGGTAAGGTCGAGAATCAAAAAGTTCCTCTTTTAGTTACTTAGTCGTTTCTCTAGGGTACTTCACCCATACTTAAATATGACTAAGCAATAAAAATTCGATTTGTTCAATTTGATTTTATCTCTATTTGCTAATAAATTATTTGATGGAATCGAAATTTATTTGATCCAACTCGATGCATGGACTAAAAAAAAGAATGATTGAAACCAAACCGGCATAACTTATATATTTAATTTATTTCATATATTTCAGGGATGGACGTGGGGTCGCGCGGGGTTGACTGACCCCACCATCGGCCAACGAGTACCGAATTTATAAATTCGGTCATTCGAGTTGCACTCCATGTATAGCAACTCCACCCCGTGCGACCTCATCTTCGTCCGTCTATATGACAGTGACTATTATATTTATTGTTAATTTTTCACTGTGTCCGACCCCACAGGTTCCGTTTCCTAAATCTGTCACGATTCTAACACAGAACAAACTTTAAAGGCTAATACATTCACACATTTCTTTTATTTATTTTTTTATTGATATTCGATTTATTTTGATTTTATTATGATTTTTTTTTGCTGTTTTTAAATATTGTTTCTTGTACGTAATATTCGAATAAGTTCGGTCAACCGATTTTAACTGAAGTGTAAAGTTCAATTTTCGCTACAAGAAAAGCCCTGAAAGACAACAATCTAAATTTGGTATCGTAATATGAAAATCAATGTCATTGTAACTGATCTTGTCATAGGATCCTAAAAAATGCTCACATACGGTTAGCAACGATTGTTATAGATGCTTACAACATGGGTTAGACATGTACCACAACAATTGGATCTGTAAGTTCGATATTTAAGATAACATTTATATTAAATATGCCACACTCAAATACGTGAATAAATAAAATTAAACTATTAATATATAACGAAATCAATAATCACAATATTTATTATAAGAATAAACTACATTGTTTTGATGCCCAAAAATATTTTTTCCACTTGAGCACCAAAACGTAATGCTCAAAACAATATTGTTTTGATATTCAAGCGGAAAATATATTTCCACAAAATTTACAAAAATAAATCAAAATATCCACATTAAATTCATTTTTTCTCGTAAAATTTCCCAACCAACAAATGTAGGCTTGTGTAACACATGCAACTCACGCCCAAATGTCATATGCTATTTTTTTGCAATATTTCAAAAGTCATACTTGATAGGACTTAATTGTTGCTAGGAATTAGGGGTCGAATTGATCTTTAAATGGACAAAATCTACACTTAATAGGTGTTAATATGCATGATATTGGAAGAAATGAGAACATAAGGTACAAGGATGTTGAAATGCTGAAAATGCATAGAAAAAGCAAAATAAGTGGGTCTTGAAGCCAAAACTGCAAACTGTCAGATGAGCGTCGCCAAACTGCCCAACTTGAAGGTAACGCGTCGAACCATAAGGCCATTTCGGACACTTTGATGCCGAAAAAGGAAAGAAATAAACCCTAACCAACTCACCGCCAGGTCTGTAAAGCGCGAGAAGTCGGATTAGGAAAGAATCGTCAAACTGTCCAGCTTGAAGGTGGCGCGTCGGACCAAAAGGCCAATTCGGTCAATATGTCGATGAAGGAAAGAAAATGAAACCCTAACACCCGTCGCCAGGTCTACGAGGCGCGAGAAATCAGATTAGGAAAGAATAGTCAAACTGACCAGCTTGATGGTGGCACGTCAAACTAGAAGGCCAGTTTGGTCACTTTACTGAAGAGATAAGAATAAAACCCTAAACTAGCCACCTCCAAGTTTATAAAAGCGTGAGTAATCAGACCAGAACGAGGTTAATCACCCTCTGCATCATTCTACAATATTATAAACCTTTAGAACACTCTGGAAGAGAAGAGAATGTAGATCCACACTCCCTTATGCTAGGAATTAAACTCAAACTGCCCAGACGGTCCATACTCAACAAAGATGAGACGTTTGCTGAAGAGATCATCATCTTATTTCAACTTCCAAAGAAGAAAACTGATTTACTCTCTTGCTTTAGTTTTTGTATTTGCTTTTTAGTTAATTTTTGGAGTTTGTTTTAGGAACCTTGCAAGTTTAGTTTTCGTTTAGCTTTTGTTAGATTTGAAGCATTCTGAATATTTACATGTTTACTAATTTTTGTTTTTCTTCAATCTTTGAATAACCTGCAGTCTTGATTTGAACGTTTGTTTTCCTTGCTTATTTTCGTTTTCTTTTCTTCGTCATGTTTGCTTTTCTTGAGATTATTTGTCTTGGTTTCTTGGTGGAAGATTTCTCA
>JAYDZE010543116.1:0-32831 GCA_034509125.1 Monilaria moniliformis
CATGGCCAAGAAGAATCTACCTGAATAATTCCCACATATTCCCCACCCTCTCTCTCTCTGTCACCCCTTTCCCCAGCTCTAAAACTGCTGCTATAATATCATATAGAAATACATCAATACAAACAAGTGCCTTAGGCTTACTCCAACCCATCAAGGAAATCCAATCAACACCAAAATATTACTCCAACCCATCATCCTATTCCAACTATCCATCTCATAGTTGCCAACGACCCAAACAAAACACAAAATAAAACACTCTACCTGTGAACCAGATGGTGGCGGGTTACTGGCCATGCCAACGGGAAGTAAACTTCACAAACCTGCACACAAGAACACCTCAAAAAAATGAAAATTGAACACATACATGAATTAGCAACCTCAATCCAAGATCTTAACATCAGAAGATAAATTACTGGATAAACAAGATCTCCATTGTTACAAGCTGCAACCTATTCTATAAGCGCAGGATTTTAAAAAAATAGCAGATTCGAGAAAAAAAAAACACAAATGCACAACCATAAGAAGGTGATAAGAAATTTGGATCTTCCAACGAAAATCATAACCTTGTAAACAGATCTTCAGTTTTTGAATCTCTGCAGTGTCTCACGAAGAAAAGAAGGAGAGAGAGACGTATGGAGAGAAAGAGATCTCTGCAGTGGCTGAACAGTCTAGGGTTGGTCAGACCCGTTTTAATGTTTTGACCCGGAAAAGATCCGCGTGTTGACCCGGAAATAAGTTATAATTCTTAAGTATAGCTATGGAATTGAAATATAGAATTGAAATATAGAATTTGGAATTATAATTCAATTCCAAAATTTGGAATTATAATTCAATTCCAATTCCAATCATTTTTTTTATACCAAACAATGGAATTGGAATTGGAATTGGAATTGGAATGGAATTGAAATATAGAATTGAAAGAATTTGGAATTATAATTCAATTCCAAAATTTGGAATTATAATTCAATTCCAATTCCAATCATTTTTCTTATACCAAACAATGGAATTGGAATTGTAGTCTCCAATTCCAATTCCAAACTCCCAATTCCAAGCTACGAAACATAGCCTAAGAGTATTTTGGGAAGCAGGAAATATATCCAAAGATATTTATCTGTCCTATATGGCACAATTATCTTTGTTCAGTATATAGCATCCCAAAAATTAGTATATAGATTCCGAAAAATCATTATATAGCTTAATCCGGATTAGTATAAGATACCAACGTTAAGATAATTAAAAAAAGCAGATTTTGCGGGTCCTAAAGGCTCGTTATTCCACTTTCATTTCTTCTCCGTTGTTACCTAAACGTCACACCTTCGTATGAAAAAAACCACCATTGTAACTGCAAAAAACTGAAATCATGTTTATACCCACCATCTCATAGCAAGGTTAAAAGGTCACATTCACTTGATATTACTGATAAGCACATAGAATTTGACATTTATCCATGCAGAATTATATTCAGTAAGCAATGCTGAGAGATACAGCTCAATATGCTTCACAACTCCAAAATTCAAAGGTAAGGACGACCGTAATACTGATCCTTTATGTGTAGTTTATTACTTATGATTGTGCTTATTACTTATGCTGATCGGATTCTCAAATAATAGTGATCGAGAGTATTTTTATCATCGCGATAATGACGATTTTGAATTTGGATACTTGCTCTACATAAAATGGTTAGGGTTTATGAATATGCTGATAATCTTATTGTCTTGTACAAATTGGTCTTTGCATAATATATTGATCATTATAGTAATTAGTATTGGTGAACAATACTGATTAGTATTTGCAACTTATATTGATTTTATATTTACACTATACAGATTATGAACAAACTATATATTAATTTTAGTTAACTTATACTGATTTTGGCAGAACTATAAACTGATTACTTCGATTCTATATACTGAATATGTATATATGTTATACTGAATCAAATGATATGCTATTTGTTATAATGAATTATTTGTCCCAGTTGTAAAGAGACAACGTACGAAACTTGATGCTGATTTTGACAGTGATATACCCTTAGAAAATGTACGAAAACAACTAAAACCATCACCACTATCACGTAGACCCCCTCCATTAAACATGATATCTATACCATCTAACGCAGAGGCAAAAGTATTCAGAAAAAGTCTGAACTTCTTTGTGTAATTGATGGCTAGTCTTAGTGATAAACAAATGGCTGTTGTGGAAGACATGGGGTTTGAGGATTTTGTTCATTTTAAAATTACTAATGTGTCAAATACACTAGGATATTGGCTTATCAACCACTGTCACCCTATCACATGCAGTATAAGATATGGATGCTTTAAGGGATTGCACATAGCTGAGGAAGATGTGTAGCTTACATTAGGGTTCTCTAGAGGAGAGATGTATATATATATAGGAAAACAAGGCAACCAAATATTCAACTTTTAGAAGATATAACTTCAGATGAGAAAGTCAATAAATATAAGATGAAACCAAGTTATGTGCAGCAACAAATGCACAAAGATGTTGAATGTGGCGACTGGTTCAAGAAGTGTTTCTTAATAATGATGGAGTTGGCGCTAATTGAGTCAACATATGATGGATATGTGAAGCCAAAGATAGTCGAATACTTGGTTGACGTATCTGATATTAAGAAATATAATTAGTGCGCATATGTTTTAAAAATACTAATATTCAATTATAAGAATTGGATTCAGAAACCAATTTCTCCTTTCACCGGTCCCATCACATTTTTAACGGTTATATTCCATTTTTTTACTATGTTGTTTCCAATATATTATGATTTTGGTTAGACTATATACTTATTTTGCTTAAGTTATATACTGAATAGGTATATATGTTATAGTGATTTTGGTTAAAATATATATAGAGTTTGTTTAGGTTATATATTAAATAGGTATATAATTATGAAACTTTGAATAAGATTATAGTATTAAAATGATTTTGGTTCAACTATAAATTGATTTTCTCCATTCTATTTACTGATTGATCCAAATCAATATACTGAATCAACATATACACTAAATAGGTACATATGTTATACTGATTTTTTCTATACCATATAATGATTTCGTTTAAACCATATACTGAATATGTATTTTTTTAAACTAAATCAATTTAAAGATGTTATGCTGATTTCGTTTGAACCATATACTGATTTTCTCCAGACTATATACTGCGTTCCCATAAACTATATGCTAAATAGTATTGATGTTATACTGATTTTTTCCAATCTATATACTGGTTTATCTTATACATTGTGCTGATTTTATATTTGTATAATTTTGCAGACATTCTATGTTGATAGAGTAGTCCTCTTTCAGCGAACGATTGTTCGTTCGTACCCAATGGTAAATGGTTGGACCTGCCACCTACTGAGAAAAAGAGAGGCTGAAGAGATTGAAGCTGGTGGGTTTACAAGGATTGTTTAGAACCTAGATACAACTCGGGTTCTTTATTAAACCCAGATAATGAAGTTGTGGCACAAAAGGCAAAGGTCCAGCAACTACCTAACGTGTCGGTTGATGAGGAATGTCATGCATCCAAGGGTAGTGTTGATGAGACTGACACTTTGATGGTGGCGGCTAAAATATGTGCTGAAGCAATCTCTTAGATCATAAAGTGCTTAAAGGATGCCCCACCTAACATTCGGATAATGGGTTGTTACAAGGTTGCATCAGATACCGCACTGAAAGTAGTCGGTCTTAATCAGAATCCTCAATCACAACATGCAGATGATGATGATCCCGTTGCAAAAATGACCCAAGCCATGGCCGAGAAGAATATGATAATACAAAATGGGTCAAAGCGGTTCAGGCTGTGATGAAAATGGTTGAGGATAAAATTGACATAGCAAACAATTTTGGAGTGCCGGGTTTCAGCTTGGGGGTATTCGCGGATGATGAGGTAATTTATTGTATACTAATTTGTTTTAAATAATTTTTTATACACTTATGTTAAAATATTGCATGGTGCTGGTGGTGAGAAAAATAATGAGATCCCACAACCTAATGGTGATACTCAATTGGATTGTCAGGATGTTAGTATCGATCAATCTGAGCCAATACCAGAAATGGATTCTCGGGTTAAATTAACATAGTTGTAAAGTATTAACATTATACTATGTTGAACATAAAGGAACTACATGATGTGATAACTTATTAACTCACAACAGTTCATTCAAAATAACCTCCAATCAAACAATGAAGTTATGCATAAAGTCCAAGATGTTCAGAAGGAGCAGAAGGCGAGTCTAGAGTCCTTGAAAAGGAAAATGACCCAGTTGGCGGTAGCTATGAATGAGTTGAGGGAAAATAAAGGAAGGATCCCCGCCCAAGTCTAGCAACCACATATGGAGAATGTGAACAAGATCACATTGAGATCAGGACTGGAGCTAGAAGGCCTAGCATACCAGTCCCCCAAAACCAGGATGAAATCAAAGAATGTAGTGAAGAAAAATCAAACAAGTCATCCGATCTGGAAGCAAAAAGAGCCACCTTACCCTAGCCGTTGAACAAAAGGAAGCCCAAGGAGGATCCAGTCGTTTTCATGACACTACTCAGCAACTCGAGATCAATTTACTCCTACTCGAAGCCTTGAGAATACCATCTTTGGGCAAGTTTGTCAAAGACTTTATTTTCCGGGAGTGCAAGAGAGAAGTGAATATTGTGATCGGGAAGAATGTGTCGGCCATTATTCAGAAAAAGCTACCCCCGAAGAGCACGGACCTAGGTACGTTCTCGCTGCCCATAGAAATAGGGGATGTCTTGATTGAGCATGCTATGTGTGATTTAGGAGCTTCAATAAATGTCATGCCTTTGTCTGTGTAAAACTACCTGTCTAGAGTGGAGTTAATCGAGACTAGGGTAGATATTCAATTTGCAGATAAGACTTGTATATGTCCAGAGGGAATGTTGGAAAATGTTTTATTGAAAGTGCATGAATTTTTATACCCGGCAGACTACTATGTGATAAAAATGAATGAAACCACACCTGGTGGTGTACTGTTAGGAAGACCACTTTTGAGGACTTCAAAAATAATAATTAATGTGTTTGATGGAACCATTTGTTTGGATTATCATGGCGATAAGTATAAATTCAATATTCATAAAGCTATGAAAAGACCAATGGACATAGAAAATGCCCAGTTTGTGGATGCTACTGACCCGTTAGTCCAAGGCCACCTTGAGATAAATTTTTTACATATTTCAAGATTTCATTTCAATTGGAGGCTAAAGGGATGAATTCAATTTGCTGAATGCACAAGGACTCACTGACCAAGAGATTGAAACTGAGATTCAGAGGCTTTATACCATGACAAATCCTGAACCCGAGGTGGAGACCACCGAACTGCCCAGTTGCCTGCCTAGAGTTGATTCAACAATGAAGGCATAAAAATCTTCAACCTTGGAGCTCAAACGTCTCTCGTAAGAACTAAAGTATGTGTACCTAGGAGTGAAGAAGAGTCAACCGGTGATCATCAACAACAAGTTGAATTTGGAGCAAGAAGAGCAACTGATCCAAGTGCTAAGCAAGCACAAGAAGGCCATTGGGTAGACACTAGCTGACCTGGTGGGAATCAGCCCCGACATATGTATGCACTACATAAATTTGGAGGATGATGCCAAACCTCAAAGAGACCTGATGGCCAGGTTTTTGCACGCCGTTGTTGGCTAAGGCACGAGGTGCCCGGATTAAAAGATATTTGTAGTTCCCCTTACTCCCCAAAATACTATGGACTAGTATATGGTAAGATCGGGAGTTGGTCCCACAGAGAGATGTATGGCTAGCCTAGTTGAGAGGGTGTTTTTTCGGAGGGTTGGCGATGCCGCCACGCTTGGGGTTTTTGAGAGGGGGAACTAACCTACTGAACTTGGAAGGGTAAATAAAACTGGAATAAGGTTGGAAGAAAATAACATCTAGAAATGACTAAGACACTATTGACTCTAGGTACGAACTGAGCTGCTAACTGGTTGATTAACTTGATTTTAAAGAGAAAGCAGATTATAACATTGAACGAGATTAACTAAGCTAAGCTAAGCTATATTACTAAACTAATATAGATTAGGTTAACTTAGGAAAGCTGGAAAATGACTGATTAAACAAACATTGCAGATTTGGTTGGACAGGTGGCAGAGTGAGGTATGATGTGGTCCCAAACAGGTGCACTGGGACTAACTCAGGAGAGAGTTGTACTACCCTGCAGGCATTTTGCTGCAGGTTGAAAAAGGTGAGCCGTACGCTCTAACTAACTGGACATGTGTCAATCATCATCTCCGACCTCTGAGCTCCATTCTGAGGAACTAGAGAATCAGATCTGACCCGTAAGAACTCGAGCTGGCGATCTAAACCATGAAAACTTCAAGGAAAATACTACTGACCACCTTTGCTCTGGGCTACTCGAAACTGTTTTACCTACCTAAACTGAAAAACATTACAACTTCGCGAAAACTGAAAGATCTTAACTAAAGCGACGGCCTTAAAAATAGAAACTAAACTACAAACTACCAATAAAGACATTCTAAACTTGATATTAAAAGACTTGTTAAACTACGAAAGCTTGAAATTCTCAAACGAAAATGAAATACTCAACGAGAATGAAATAGAACTAGATCTTTAGCATTAAAACTTGGAAATAAAAGAGCTGAGTTTTCGATTACACTTGCTACGATAAAGCTTCAAAAGAAAGAAACGGCGACATAGATCAAGCTAACAACGATGCACTAACTAAAGCTATCTAAGGGATTGATCAGCCCAATTAACGACCTTTTTTACCGGTCTAATTCACTTGTTTTCATGGTGAAAAGTGCTAGTTTTGGGTGAATTTTGTGGGGTAACAGCACTGGTGAATTGGGCGAAGCAAGGGCAGGCAAAGAAGGTGGACTGCATAAGAAACCAAGCGGCAGAGAAACAAAACCAACAATTAGCCCAGACGGGCAATGCAAGATGCACGGAAGGTCACGAACACATTTGAGGTGTAAGCCTCAGCATAAGGGATGGTGGGGGTGCAAAGCACCAGATTCTTGCACCCATCCACTTGGCTCTATAAAAGGCGAACCAAAGGCAGCTGGAAGAGTGTCGCTTCTAATCCACTTGAGATAGCTTTCCTTAGATAGTTTGTTCTTTCATTTCCTTAGCCTTTAGCCGAATCTCTTAGAAAGCTTTAGTTAGTGCATCGTTGTTCGCTTGATTTCTATCGCCGTTTCTTTCTCGTTTGAAGCTTTACCGTGGCAGTGTAATCGAAACTCAGTTTATTTCAAGTTTAATGTTCAGTTCTAGCTTTGTTTATTTCTCGCTTTAAAGTGTTTCATTTCGTAGTTTAGATTTTCAAGCTTTCGTAGTTAGAATTTAAAGCTTTCGCAGTTTGATTTTAAAGCTTTCATAGTTTAGATTGTCTTTAAATATTTAGTTTAAAAATATCTTCAATGGTAGTTTGCAGATTAGATTCAATTTTCAAAGCCGCCGCTATAGTTAAAACTCTTCCATTCTCACAAGTAGTTAAGTTTTTCGTGGTTTAAGAGGTTACAGCATGTCCGTTTAGGGCGTTTTAAAGGTAGTTCCAGTTTTCAGTAAAGAAATCGGTCATGGATTGAACCCACCGGAGTTTTTCCAAGTTAAGTTCCAGTTTCTTTGTCCTTTATAATGGGATTGAAGGGCTGGAAGGGATGAATTCACTGATCCAACATTTCAGCTTTTTTATGTGAATGTAGAGTGTAGTGTTGGCAGCATAGTACAACAGAAGTAGTTAGTCCTTGCTAGGGACCACTTTCATTTTAGAGCGCCACATGTCTTACCTTTTCAGCACCTTTACCTTAGCCAGTTCATCTAATCTTCTTTAATTAGTTAGTTGAGCATAGATTAGTTAGGGAACTAACCTTAGGTTTAATTAGTTAATCGTGTTCAACTTTTTAATCCGTTCTCGCTTTTCCTAATTCCTGGAACACATGCCACTCGGCCAGTTCGCACCCGTAGTTAGCAATAGTTAGTCATATTTTCCTTTACAACTGCTTAGAGTGTTATGTCTTTCCGTGTCTAGTAGATTAGTTTCCCCTCTTAAAAACCCCAAGCGTGGCGGCATCGCCAGACCTCCGAAAAAACACTCGCGATTAGGGCTAACCATACATATCTCTGTGGGATCGACTCCCGTGCTTACCACATACTAGTCCATAGTATTTTGGGAAGTAAGGGGAACTATAAATATCTTTTGATCCAGGCAGATCGTGCCTAGCCAACGATAGCGCGCAAAAAGCCGGCGATCAGGGATTCGGCTAAAGATTAAGAAAGCTGGAAATTAGAAAACTTTCTAAGGAAAGCTAACTGAAGTGGCCGAGAGATCCTTTCAGCTTTCTTTGGTTCGTCTTTTATACAGCCGAGTGGATGGGTGCAAGAATCTGGTGCTTCGCACCCCCACCATCCTTTATGCTGAGGCTTACTCCTCGGATGTGTTCGTGTCCTTCCGTTGCATCTTGCATTGCCCGTCTGGGCTAATTGTTGCTTCTGTTTCTCTGCCGCTTGGTTTCTTTATGCAGTCCACCATCTTTGCCTGCCCTTGCTTTGCCCAGTTCACCAGTGTTGTTACCCCACGAATTTCACCCAAAACTAGCACTTTCACCATATAAAATAAGCGAATTAGACCGGTAAAAAAGATCGTTATTTGGGCTGATCGAATCTCCACACAATTAAGGCATGCTTGCCCTCAAGCATGAGTCGGCTTCGAATAGGTCAAATAACGCCTTATAATTCAGTTTTCCCCCGACTCAAAGAAAGAAAAAGAAAAAGAGGCGAAAGAAAAACGCAGACTCAAAGACACAAAACAAACACGGAAAAGAAAAGGAAAGACAAGAAAAGACAATCACCAAATAGATAGCATGAAATTGGGCAATTTGAAGGACTTCGGCTGATATAAATTGAGTTAAGAGTTAACTGCCCTGTTCAGTGGTTCACTCCCTTTCCTAGCTCAAGGGTATTTCTCTCTTTCAGCGCTATTGTTCACATGCCTTAAATATTTCGCGGTCAATCAGGCATCTAAAGGGCTTTCAATTAGGTTGTAATGGAGCTTGGAATATTTCAAAGGTTAGGCCCTATTGTTCTAAGTTTCCGTAGTCCATTTTTTTCGAGAGGGTTCGAGTTGGCTCAAACTGCCCTATTGAATGGCTTCCAGTCTATTTTCTTAGTGCATTTGATTTTGAATATTTCGCACAAGGGTACTTTTATTTCCCTTAATTTGCACTTAATAGTTTTTTTCTTTTCTTTTCAGCCTGCTCTTTTACTTGCTTCACTCGCCTTATTCAATGGTTTCCCTCTGTGAATTTTCTTGACTGTTCAAGCTAATATTTGTGAATTGAAGAAAAGTGAATTCTGGCTCAAATTGGGCTATTAGGGTCATATCACTCGGGTGGTGGTTCGAAAGAATTAAGCTCAAGTTGCTATACCCTATGCCTATGTCATCTGCCTATTGACCTTGGAATATTTTAAGCATGCTACTGGTTCTTTTCTTCATCGCTCAGAAAGAAAGATGCGGGGTTTGCCCCGCTTAAAGCTCAAATCTACAGATATGTGGGGTAGTGAACTGGGCAGTCAGGTCCGTCGTCCTCAATTCAAAAAGAGTCAGCCTAAGTACGAATGACCTATATTTTGCCCTAATCATGCATATCTAAGGTGATTTAAACAAACAAACAGACTCAAACAAAAAACAACAAACAAATAACCTCCTCACACTTGGACGAAAATGAAATTTTTGTCCGTGGTGTGGAGTAAAGACTCAACACACAAAAAAAGAAAAAGAAAAGAAGAAAAGAAAAACGAAAGTGGAAAACTAAACTGTTACCGGTTTCGCCGGCTCGATCACACTTGTGATCCCTTTGAGGTGCTCGCTTTGGTTGGTGGGTTGGGGGTACTACCTTCTGGAATTTCAGGCCTTCCGACTGGGCTAGCCGGGCGTGGTGTCTCCATCATTTGGTGGGGTTCCGCTTCATCAGGTTTCTTCATAAACTTCCTCAATTCTTCTGCCAATTTCTTAAACTCCTCATTCATGCTTTTCACTTTATCATCCATTCGTGTTAACTGTTGCCTTTGCTCAAACAATTGTTCCTCAATGGCCTTCAATTTTTCTTGTCCTTGTTCGCCCTAGGCACCTCCCTCCTGGGCTGTTTGCGGATCTGGATCGAGAACGTGTATAAACGTGCATGTATTTAGCACAGCCTCGCCCGGGGTGTAAAATTGAGGTAGCCCATTGCGCATGTGCACGATCATGGTACCTCGCAAGAAATACAAATCAAATTTTTTAGGGGGTGGACAAGTTTCCATAAAAAGATCATCTTGAATAGTGACTTCATAATTCCTTTCTAGATAGGCTCCTAAGATATAGCATAAAGTAATGTTTCTGTTCGGATGAGTGCTAATCAACTTGATTTGCTAAGCTATCCAAAAACCGAGGTAAACTCTAATGCCTTGGTGCATGCACCATGTGAGATAAAGTTCAGCAACAGAGACCCTACCAAAACCAGTAGTTTGGCCTAACATATTGTAAGGTAGGAACGTTTGACTCATACGAAGCACTGGATTTAAGATAAAGTGTCCTCTAGCCTGAGTAGGCCTAAACTGCCCGGCTGACGGGTGTACTAACACAGCCCATGCGGCTTGTTGGTAAAATTGAAGAGTATGCCTATTCGGTATGGCTCGTTCAGCAGTTTGAAATTCAAATCTAGAGGATTCCTCAAATGAAACAATACCTAATCTTAGGTTCCATTCTAGCAAAGTCATTTCATGCATTCTACCAAGCAAACGAAAGGAGATCGAAAATTCTTCCAAATTGCAATTTGTGACAAAGTTGAAGGAATTGAAAAATTCATCAATCAAAACATTCGGTACATCCACAACAGGTATATTCAGCAACTAATTGAAACCAACCCGATCAAAGTATCCCATGAATTCTTCTCGGCATGCAAGTGTATCACCATAATATCCAATTCTTCTCTTCTTTCTCTTTCAAGTCCTATAGGTCTGATAGGTAGTGTATCACCATAATATTCAAACCTAGGAGTAGGGAATGGATTAGAAGATCTAAGGTTTAAAGTATTCAATACACGTGGAGAAGGAGCAAGTTATCGTCGAATCTTTGGAGATTCAATAAAGTAAATATTGAAAACCAACTAGAAGCATGTTTTAGGGTATAAAATTATATGCAAAGCATGTCTTACTTACGTTCTAGTATAACTAGGTTAATTAAATCGGTAAAAGAAGTTTCTTATATTAACCTAGTAGATCTCGAGAAGGATATTCCTTCAATGGAAAATTTAAAATCCCAAAAATTGGTATCAGAGCCGAATCTAGGCTCTGATATAAGAAAATTCTTGATTTTAATTCCTGGTTTTTTTTCCTTGCTTGATATTCGTTCTTCAATGAATTGCTTGTAATGAATGCATCGTTGTTTTTCTCTTCGTTTTCAATAATTGTAAACCCACGGGGGTTGACCGTGGTACATTAGATTTTTGTTGTTTTTCATTTTTGTTTTATTGTTATTGAATCAAAAAACAACGAAGAACAAATGTTGGAGTCGGATCCCAGCCACGCTATTGCGTCGTGGAGCCCCAACCGACAACGGTTCCAACACCTCGTCGGCTAGAGGCTGCCGGTACCACACACATAGGTGCAGTGATACACCTCATGCAGCGGCTAGATCCTAGGCGAGCAACGGGCAGGTGGAACCGGGCGCGGAAGACGCGAGGACTGGGCATGGCCACTAGCCTCGGTAGCCAAGCGCAAAAGGTGGCAGAGCGCGGACGATGCAGGGGACAGGACGTGGCCGAGGCTTTGTGTCTAACACAACCGGCAACCCCTTGGCAGCCTAGTGCGGCGATGGCTTGCGTGGGCGTCAGGCTGGGCAAGACCGAGAACTGACTTCGGCAGATCTCGCACGCCAGTGTCGGCAACCCAAGGCGGCGTCGGGTGGGAAGCTAAAGTAACGCGTCGGCAGGGCGAGAGCGATGCTGGCCGATTCTCTCGGCAGCGCCCACATGAGCGCATGCGGGCGCAGGTGCGGGAAAAGGGTGTCGGGCGCGCAGCACGCGCAAATGCTAGACACTGGGCTAGCGGCCAGTGCAGGCAGGCGCGCGTCATGCGGCAGTGCTGGCCGACGCTTCTCGGCAAACTTCTCGGCAGGCAGGCGGTTTAGCCTGGGGCGTTGGGCTGGTGTGCGAGGCGAGACTTGCCGACTTTTCTCAGCTGCTCTCAGCTCCTGGCCCAGCGAGATGGGCCTCAGCGCGCAAGGCATGCGCGCGATGGGCGACTAGGCTGGGTGATGTGCTTTCGGCATGCGCACATCCAAGGGGTAGACGGCTAGGTGGCGGCATGCCACGGCCTATCCGGATCCCTTTGGCAAGTTATGCCCAATCTCATCTGAGTAGTGGGAGCGGCAGAAAGCGGCGACGGCGGTGGCATGCGGCGGTTGGCAGCGGATTAAGTTATATTAGGGTGAAAGTTTGTTAGTTCAAATCTATCATCTTAATCAAATCTAATCTAAAAGATATGGATAGATCGGAAAATCTATCCATTATCATATCATATCTTTAGATATGATAATATCTTATCTCTTAGATAAGATTTGATTTAAATCTAGGTTGTTAAGATTTGTTAAATCTATTTTAGATTTAATCATATTTTCTAGATTTCTTTTATCAGTATCTGGTTTTGATAATTTCATCAAATGTGAAAGGAATGTAATTTATTTTATTTTTCGTTTTTTTTAAATATCTTATCCTGCGATGAAGTGGATTATCTGTCTTTTCTACTTTACGTGATAATTATGCAAAAACTTTTTTTTTCCAAATAACAATGCCATAATCACGACTAAGTTTTATTTTTGACAAAATAAATAATTGTCGTGTATGGTCTCCACAATTGAGTTATTTATGAAGTAATTTCTAAGTCTTTACTGACCCACCCTAATTTCTAAGTTCATATGAGTAGACTTCATTTATTGATATACTTAGAATTTTATTAGTGGCGTACGACCTTTCTTAGAAGGAGTATCAAAACAGAAATCAAATTCTTAGTGGAAAAATTGAGGTATGAGCTTAGATATAATTTGGTAGCGATGCCACCTTAGTGGTCTCTAGTCTATCTATCAAATTATATCACCAGAAAATTTTGTTAAACATTTTTGGGTTATGATCACTTTAGTGACTTGCTTTAAATTTGTTTAATTGTTGTGCAATAAATGAAATTGTTTTACTGATTTTTCCAATTTATGTATCAAACATGAATTTGACTTTAAATTTATTTTCTTCTCAGTCTATTTTGCAATGTCGTTCAATCATCTCACATCAATCCTAAAAGAAAACAAACTCGAGGGTCAAAACTATGTAGACTGGAAACGCAACCTAGATATAATATTAATAGACGATGACATTAAGTTTGTTTTAGAAGCACCTTATCCTCCGGTACCTGCCAATAATGCTGCGAACGCGGTTAAGGAAGCATATAATAAGTGGCACAAAGCTAATAAGATGGAGAAGTGCTATATTTTGGCATCTATGTCAAATATTTTTCAACATCAGCACCAAGCTATCCAGACAATCGCTGATATGATGCTAAACCATGGAAATCTATTCGGGACGCAAAACTAGGCTGCCAAATCGACAACAATCCGGAAAATTATGAATAGGATAATGAAGGAATGCTCATATGTGAGGGACTATGTCCTCGAGATGATGAGCTATCTCAATGACATAGAGATTTTTGGGAAGATCTATAGATTCAGAATCCCAAATAGATATCATCATTCAAAGTCTACCTGCAAGCTATTAGCAATTCAAGCTGAACTATGATGTGAATAAAAGATTTTATTCATTGCCTGAATTGTTGTCAGAACTGCAGTCGACAGAGGGCCTCATGGCCCAGACTAGGCAAGCGCTGATTGCAACTACTCCTTTTTCCTCGGGCCTAAAATCCAATAAGGGGAAGAAGAAAAATGAGAAGGCATCAGTAGTCCCCAAGAAACGAAAATGTAAGAAAAAGGTGAATCCTAATAAACAAATTGGAAATGTGTCAAGTGCGGCAAAAATGGACATTGGAAGTCGGATTGTCCACTTCTAAAGAAGGGCAATGGTTTAGGTATGTCCCACGCCTATGTAATGGAATCATGTTTAGCGGCCGTTTCTACTCATTCGTGGGTAGTGGATATGGGATATTTGATGCGGGGTGAACGTGTTATCGTTGAGGAACACACTGCCCCAATCAAAGATAATTTTTTTGTTACCCACTTTCCAAGTACTATTAGATTAGTAAATGGTAAGGAGGGTGTCGATCCCACATAGAAATTGGAGAATTTCATTAAGTAATTACATCCTTAGGGTATTTGGCGATGCCGCCACGCCTTAGGCAGATGATGCGTGAACAAGGTAAATTAATTAGAGTTAACTAATTAGGAAGCTGGACATATGATAGACAATAAACATGCAGAACTTTCAGAAGAACTATCCAAATCAATTTATTGCATAAAGTAAATTAATTACAGTTAACTAAACTAGCTAATGATAAATTAGGATTGAATTAAAGATGGCATCTTTAAATAGAATTTGCCATAGACTGGCCAAACTAGTACTACAGAAACGACATCAAACAAGTCAAATAATCAGACAAAATGCATTAAATGAGGTTTTTGCCATTTCAGGAAATAATGCAGACTGGCCGAACAAAGCAGTGGTCCCCTACTATATTTTGGTTCTTTTTCTTTCACCTTGTCCCCTAACAACTAATAAAGCTAAAATAAAGAAAATATCATGCAGAGATCTCCTAAACAACCTAACAACTTTGAAATTACTGGAATCATCGGAACTCCATTGATATAAACATATAGGTGATCGGAAAGTGACCGGAAAGCTTAAAATCTATAACTATGACGCATCAAACTGGGCAGACTAAAGGTGTGTACCTATTAAAGAAATTTTCATTTAAACCAATGCTCATCATGACTTAAGGGAAAACAACAAACTGGGCAGAAATAAGCGGGAAAAAGTCTTTAAACGTTGAAAATCTTGAAATCAACTTGAAAGTTAAATAAATACTTTGTAAATCTAAACTAAATCTGCATCAAGAAAGCATGAACATGAAATCAACATAATCATCAAAAGCATGTAAACTGGGCAGAACGCAGAGAATAGAGAGCATAAACTAAACTAAACTAAACTAATAACTTGAGTTCCAAAGCTAAAATCGAAAGCATCCATCAAATAACAGTAGGTGAAAACAAAGCAAACTCGCTAACCTCTAACTAAGATTGCTTGAACGAAGAAAAAAGAACAATGGGGTGAGTGAATCCCTGTTATACTCATGGTTCTTCCTTGGTTAGTCTATCCCATGGTTTTTTCTGGGCTCTTCTCAGCTTCTTGATAGCAGCAATTATGGTGGGAGGTTTGAGAGTGAAAGTGTAGTGAGTGTAGGGAAGAAGCCAACAATTTTTCTCTTCAAAGTTGTGTGTCTTCAAAGTGTTCACGCAAAGCTTTGTATAGGGCGGCTTGTAGGGTTGAGTGGGAGTGATCTCCTGCTCCTACACCTTCTCTGGACCATTTTTGTCTTCTTGCTGAGGCTTTCGTTCTCTTCTTCAGCATATGTTCGTACTCTTTGTCTCTTTCTGCTCTTCACCACCTTTGTGCTGGCCAGCGTATATGTGCATCTCTTCTTTGGTTTCTCCTTCTTGCGAATTCCATATTTTTTCATCCATTTCTCGTGTGCTTTCCCATTGTTTCCTTGTTTCTACTTTATCTAACAACTGCCCAGTTTCTGCATGAAAATGCACCTGTTGTGCAGATTATGTCCAATTTTGCGCAATTAAATACCAGAAAGTATGGTTGAAATTTGGTGATAGGGTTGGGCCCTATAGCGGTTTGGATGGTGGCTTATTTTTTTCTTTTTTATTCTCACATTCGGCTCGGACATTTGCGCTGCTTGTCTTACACCTACTTTCTGAAGTCTCCCATGGTCCGCATTTGAAATTTGGGATGATTGGAACTTCTAACTCTTTTTCAAAACTCAAAGTTATTTGACGTATGTTCTCCTTGTTTGGTTGTTGAACTTGAGCTGGAAATCTCCCTTCATTTCCATGCACCTCACCCATCACTATGGCCAATTGGGACATTTGAAGCGTAAGTGACTCAATGTTGGCCTTCTGATCCTTCTGGGCCTCTTGCAGATTGTGGACAAGATGATGATTCATTTGTAGATTATTTTTAAGGAATTGTTGAGAATTTATCAACTCGCCCATCATGTCTTCAAGGGTTTTGGCAGGCTTGGGTGGAGGCGGAGGGTGTTATGGATTGGCCTGTTGGAGCCCTCTTTGGTATGATGGTTGATACGGTTGGTTTTGGCATTGATAGTATTGGCGAGATTGGTTAAGTGTATGCAGCTGCGGTGCTTGAGCATGGCTGCTCTAGTCACTCAACTAAAGTTAGGATGATCACGACACCCCAAATTATGAGTTGGTGTGTAAAGGTCGCTCTCAGGGGCATGATTAGGCCAGTTCCCACGTGAAGGAGTTCTCACCACCTTCTCGACCACTGTAGTGAGCAACTTTGCAAGCCTCCATATCTTTGCATCAATCTTTTTTTCCAACTCAATATTTCTCGCGCTTGCCGGAACTGCTGTCTTCAACAATCTTGTGTGTGACTCCTCATATTCTCGGGTTGCTTTTACCAAATGTTGTATCAACTGCTTGGCCTCGCTAACCTCTTGCTTAAGAATCTTCCTCCACTGAACTAGTTGACCAGATTTTTCGTGTCAATCATCATACTTTGATAGAAATATTGCAACAAATCTCATTATGAGTACTTATGATTTGGGAAACTGCCTACCAGCCTTCTAAACCTTGTCTTATACATACTTAATGATTCATCAAAATATTGTTGGACTCTCATTATCTCCTTCCTTAAGGCATAAGTCTTTGCTAGGGGAAAGAAATATTCTAAGAACACTTTCTTCATCTCCGACCAAGTGGCAATAGAATCTGGGGGCAGACTTGTCAACCAGGCATTTGCTTCCCCTGACAAGGTATATGGTAGAACGGTCAGTCTAAACTGCTCATTTGTCACCTCTGCTTGTTGCTTCTGGGTACGAAACATATTTATGAACTCGTTTAAGAAGTTGTAGGAATCCTTATTTTTCTTCCCATGGAACTTGGGTAAGATGTTCAGAAGGGCCAGCTTGATCTCTATTTGTGGTGTTCCATCAGGTAGCCTGATTGGTGTGGGTGGATCATTGATTTGGTGGCATGAGAGATCACCTAGCCTTGGATCATCATCTGGTACAACCATGATGCCTTCTAAACTTGTGCCTCCTTCACAAACTAAACCTTCATCTTCCTTGCCATCGGACTCTGATTTTGAAACTTCTCTGGTTGGCTTAGGTTGGGCTGCTTGAAGATCTGCACTCTGGGTTCCTAGGGATATTCTACTTAGCCTCCTCAAATTCCTTTTGGTGTCCTCGATCTCAGGATCAAATAACAGTTTGGGAGTTGAAGACCTACTCAGAAACAAAGAAGAAAAAAATAAAGAAAAGAAAGTTAGAAAATATATACAAAGGATGAAAAGACACTCAACAAAATTAAACGTCATTTTCCCGGCAACTGCGTCATTTGATATGGGGTGAACGTTCTGTCGTTGAGGAACACGCTGCCCCAATCAAAGATAGTTTTTTTGTTTCCCACTTTTCAAATACTATTAGATTAGTAAGTGGCAAGGAGGGTGTCGATCCCATAGAGAAATTGGGGAATTTTGTTAAGTGATTACATCCTTACGGTGTTTGGAGATGCCGTTACGCCGTAGGCAGATGGTTCGTCAACAAGGTAAATAAAAGTGAGAAAGTAACTAACTAGCAAGCTGGGCAGGTGATAGATAATAAACATGCAGAACTTTCAAAAAACTATCCTAATTAATTTCTTACTTAAAGTAAATTAATTAGAGTTAACTAAACTAACTAATGCTAAACTAGGATTGAATTAAAGATGACATCTGAAAAGAGAATCTGCCACAAATGGACCAAACTAGTACAACTGAAACAAAATCAAACAAGTCAAATAATCAGACACAATGCATTAAATGATGTTTTTGCCATTTTGGGAAATACTACAGACTGGCCTAACAATGCAGTGGTCCTCTACTATACTTTGGACATTTTTCTCTCACCTTGTCCCCTAACAACTAATAAAGCTAAAATAAAGAAAATATAATGCAGAGATCTCCTAAACAACCTAACAACTCTGAAAATACTGGAATCATCGGAATTCCATTGATATAAACATGAAGGTGATCGGAAAGTGACCGAAAAGCTTGAAATCTATAACTATGACGCATCAAACTAGGTAGACTAAAGGTATATACAGGAAACGAAACTTTCATCTAAACCAATGCTCATCATGACTTACAGAAAAACAACAAACTGGGCAGAAACAAGCGGGAAACAGTCATTAAACATTGCAAAACTTGAAATCAAATTGAAAGTTAAATAAATGATTTATAAATCTAAACTAAATATGCATCAAGAAAGCATGAACATGAAATCGACATCATCATAAAAAGCATGTAAACTGGGCAGAACGTAGAGAATAGAGAGCATAAACTAAACTAAACTAAACTAAACTAAGAACTTGAGTTTCAAAGATAAAATCGAAAGCATCCATCAAATAACAGTAGGTGAAAGCAAAGCAAACTCACTAACCTCTAACTAAGATTGTTTGAACGAAGAAAAAAGAACAATGTTGTGAGTGAATCCCCATTACACTCATGGTTCTTCCTTGGTTAGTCTATCCCATGGTTTCTTCTGGGCTCTTCTCAGCTTCTTGATAGCAGCAATTATGGTGGGAGGTTTGAGAGTGAAAGTGTAGTGAGTGTAGGGAAGATGCCAACAGTTTTTCTCTTCAAAGTTGTGTGTCTTCAAATTGTTCACGCAAAGCTTTGTATAGGGCGGCTGGTAGGGTTGAGTGGGAGTGATCTCCTGCTCCTTCACCTTCTCTGGACCATTTTTGTCTTCTTGCTGAGACTTCCATTCTCTCATTCAACATATGTTCGTACTCTTTGTCGCTTTCTGCTCTTCACCACCTTTGTGCTAGCCAGCGTATATGTGCATCTCTTCTTTGGTTTCTCCTTCTTGCAAAATCTATCTTTTTCATCCATTTCTTATGTGCTTTCCCATTGTTTCTTCGTTTCTGCTTTAGCTATCAACTGCCCAGTTTTTGTATGAAAATGCACCTATTGGGAAGATTATGTCCAATTTTGCGCAATTAAATACCAGAAAATATGGTCGAAATTTAGTCTGATCAATACAAGGGCCCCTAATCATGTTTGCTTTGATCCTTCTTTAATGCATGAGATAAGAAACTACATGAGCGCAAGGTCTATATTCAGCTTGGGGATGCCTCAAAAGTGGCAGCTGTTGCAGTGAAAGTTATTTATTTACAGTTTTCTAGTGATAGAACTTTGGTTTTAAATAATATTTTACTTGTACCTTTGTTTAGAAGGAATTCAATTTCAGTTTCTAAACTAGTTTCAGATGGACATTCAATTTCATTTAATGTTGCTTACATTATTGAGAAATGTGGTCGTTTACCTGTCGGGGTACAATGCAAAAAAAATTATATACCATAATAAATTCACAACTCTCACAAATTAATAACACATCAACTTTCTCAAGAAAGAGAAAGTCTCATTCAATTGGAATGAACAAAACGTACTTATGGCATTTAAGACTTAGACATGCCAATCCTTGAAGGATCCAAAGGTTGGTGGATCAAGGTTCACTTGAGGATCTTACTTTAGAACATTTTACAACCTGCAAATCCTGCTTGGAAGGTAAGATGATCAAGAGACAATTTAAAGATAAAGGATATAAAGCCAAGGAAGTACTAGAACTTGTTGATTCTAATGTGTGTTGTCCAATGTCAACTCAAGTTGGAGGAGGTTTTCAATACTTCATCACTTTTATTGATGATTGTTTGAAACAAGAATTTGTTTATTTGATGCGCTACAAGTCATAATCCTTTGAAAGATTCAAGGAATTCAGGGCACTTGTAGAGACGCTTCATAGTAAAACAATCAAGTGTCTATGGTCTGACCATAGATGTTAATATCTTAGTAATGAGTTTTTGGACTACTTGGCAAAAGTAGGAATCCAATCCCAATTGACCTCACATGTCACACCTCAGCATAATGGCGTGGCTGAAAGGAGAAATCGAACACTTCTAGAGAAGGTTCGATCGATGATGAGTTATGCTCAGCTACCCATTTTGTTTTGGGGATATGCGCTGGAAATAGTAGCCTACACGTTAAATAATTTACCATCAAAATCAGTATCAACAACACCACATGAGTTGTGGACTGGACGTAATTCTAGTCTAGCACATCTCAGAGTGTGGGGTTGCTCAGCACATGTGTTGAACAAAGATCCAAGTAAATTGGAATCTAGAACTGAGATATATTTATTTGTAGGATATCCTAGGAGAATTAAGGGTTATGAATTCTATAGTCTTCGAGATAAGAAGGTATTCCTTAGAACGAATGTCAGATTCTTAGAATAAGACTATGTAAAGAATCGTAAGACTAGTAGTGTGGTTGCTCTTGAGGAACTAAGATAAATCACACAACAAACAACTCAAGAAAAGACAACAAACACATCTACAACATCAACTTCTACACCTCAAGTTGTAGTGCCTCGATGTAGTGGGAGGGTTACTAGAGAGCCCGACAGATTCATAGGCTTAGGAGATTTTTCACACTCAGTCCTTGACCTGGATGAATTCGATCCTTGGAACTATAAAGAAGCAATAGAGGATTCAGATAGTCATTTTTGGAAAGAAGCGATGGAATCCGAACTACAATCAATGATAGACAATGATGTTTACGATCTTTGTATCCCACCTAAAGGCTACAAAGCCATTGGGAATAAATGCGTATACAAGCGTAAGCGTGGACCTGACGGAAAGGTGAAAGTCTTCAAGGCACGGCTAGTGGCAAAGGGTTACACGCAGATGGAAGATATCGATTACAATGAGCCCTTCTCCCCTGTAGCCATGCTTAAGTCGATCCAAATCCTATTATCTATAGCAGCCTACATGGATTGGGAAGTTTGGCAGATGGACATGAAGACAACTTTCTTTAATGGAAGTCTTGAGAAGACCATCTACATGCAATAACTCGATGGCCACGTAGTTAAGGGCAAAGAACATATGCTCTGAAGCTAGAGAGGCCCATTTATTGTCTCAAGCAAGCATCCAGATCATGGAATGTCTATTTTGATCAGACAGTCAAAACCTTCGGATTTGAACAGTGCCCTGATGGAAGCTGTGTGTACAAGAAAGTTGAAGGTAGGAACGTTGTTTTCTTGATACTCTATTTAGATGACATTCTTTTGATTGGAAACAACAAAACAATGTTATCGAAAGTTAGAGAGTGGTAGTCTACACAATTTGAAATGAAGGATATGTGAGAAGCTGGACACATCATAGGAATCAAGGTCATCCGAGATCGCCAGAAAAGAATGTTGTGTTTATCTCAAGAATCCTACATTGATATCGTACTCAAGCGTTTTAGTCCAACCCAGGGCGAGGACACTAGACTGCGGTAAAGAATATACTCAAGTACCTGAAGAGGACTAAGGAGTATATGCTAGTTTACCAGGCATCCGAGCTGTGTCCTTTAGGTTACACCGATTCAGATTTTCAAACTGATCAGGACTCGAGGAAATCTACCTCATGCTATGTGTTCACCTTAGGAGGTGGAGCCATCACATGGAGCAGTGTGAAACAGAAATGTATCACAGACTCCACCATGGAAGCTGACTATGTGGCTGCTTCAGAAGCTGCAAAAGAAGTTGCGTGGCTTAGAAGCTTCCTTATGGAACTCAACGTGATTTCGAGTATGCCAAAGAGTATTACAATTTATTATGATAACTCAGGAGCAGTGGCAAACTCAAAGGAACCACGGGCTCACAAGACCAGTAAACACATAGAGAGGAAGTATCATATCATTCGCTATATAGTGCGCATAGGAGACATTGAGATGACCAAGATAGCATCAGAAGATAACCTGACAGATCCTTTCACTAAGAGCCTACCCGGCACGACATTTACTCGTCATGTTGAAGCGATGTGAGTCAGATGTATCTATCACCTAGACCTGCTTTCAGTATAAGTGGAAGAATAAGCAGTGTGTATATGCCCAAAAGTTTGTTTTGAGTATAAGTGGGAGATTGTTAGGGTATATACTAAAAAGCAAGCTTTGAGCTACTTTTTACTTGTAAAACCTTATTTTCCAATTAATGAGAATATTATTGTTTTGTCACATTGATTTTCTTTTCATATTTTTTATCTTATAATTCATTATGATTAACCAAATGTCTAAGGTTTTTGCATTATAGACTGAGTGGTGATCAGGTTATCACTTAAAGGTTACTCAGTCAGTTTCTTGCAACAGAAAAACTAAGTCACACAACCTAGATAGACTTAGAAAATCTATTGCGAAAGGTTGCAGTGTCAGTCCAAAACGTTTATTAACCTTGTTAAACAAAAGACACTAGTGTGGTATAGCACTGAAAGGATTCACGTGAGATAAGTCTTTGTTGCTGTTTACTGAAAGATGAGGTCTCAGTGATATTTATTTCTTAATCTTTGTATATAACATTGAGCATATATTATTGATTATGCACTGCTTTGATTTATAAAATGGTGCGGGCATTTCGTAGCACAAGAATCCTGATATCTTGGGCAAAGGTAATTAATGACTAAGAGGTGCTAGGATTGTTATTGCACTGGATCGTGTCCTTGGGAAAGTTCGGGTTGATAATTTCCCGAAGAGGAGTTCGATAAAAAAATTATTATACAGAAGCCCGACCGACTTGGAATTTATTACAAAGTATAATAGATAAAGATTTTTGAACTCGAGCACTTTTGGTAAAAGATATTAATTAATTAAAATTAGCAGCAAGTTTAAATTAATTAATGAATATTAGAATCTTAAATATGGGAAATCAATTTATTAAAAAGGAAGCCCATATTTTCTATAATTTGGATTTGGACGGTTAAGCCAATATTAATTTATATAGTGGTATAAATTAATATTATGTTGGACTTATATTAAATCGAGGCTCAATTTAATTAGTAAAGCCCAACAGGAAGCCCAGTCCAAATTTCCTTGGATCTCTAATCTGGCACATTACAACTCTATATAAAGGAGAAAGGAAAGAAGAGAAAATCAATTGACAAGTGATTTTCGAAAATCACCAAGCACACACAATTATAATTTTTTAAATTTGCTAGGTATTTTCTCAGTTCTCTTCTTTCTCTTTCAAGTCCTATAGGTTTGATAGGTATTGTTCGTCCACAATATTCAAACCTAGGAGTAGGGAACAGATTAGAAGATCTAAGGTTGAAACTATTCAACACACGTGGAGAATGAGGAAGCCATCGTCGAATCTTTCGAGATTCAAAAAGGTAAATATCGAAAACCAACTAGAAGCATGTTTTAGGATTTAAAATTCTATGCAAAGCATGTCTTACTTGCGTTCTAGTATAAGTAAGTTAATTAAATTGATAAAAAAAAGTTTTTATATTAACCTAGTAGATCCCGGGAAGGTGATTCCTTAAACAGAATATTTAAAATCCCAACACGATCAAGGAACACATTTCTGCAATAAGCAAATTGAAGGCCAACTCAAAAAGTATGGAGTGCATCATAGGTTGTCCAGTCCATACGATCCCCAAGCAAATGGTCAAGTTGAAGTGTCAAACCGAGAGATCAAGAATATCCTTGAAAAGGCCGTAAGAGTCTTAAGAAAAGATTGGAGTATGAAGCTCGATGACGTGCTTTGGGCGTATCAAAGACATACAAGATGCCAATAAGAATGTCACCTTGCCACTTTGTGTTCGGCAAGATGTGTCACCTACCAGTCGAGTTAGAACACAAAGTATATTGGGTTGTCCGGCAAATTAACATGGAAGGTAACAAGTGTGAGGACCAAATGAAGCTGCAACTTCAAGAATTAGAGAAAATACGATTAGAGGCCTATGATACATCGGCATGGTACAAGGAAAAGATGAAGCTATGGCATGATAAAAATATTTGCAAGAAGGAGTTTCACGCTGGCCAGTTGGTGCTTCTGTTCCAGTCCAGGTTGAGGGTAATGCCTGCAAAGTTGAAATCAAAATAAAAAGGCGCATACGTTGTTACTGGACTCATAGCAAATAGAGCTGTAGAGATTAAAGGCATGGAGAAGTAGGCAGAGCCATTTGTAGTCAATGGCCAAAGCTGAAACCCTTCCGCAGGACAGTTGACGCCTATACGGTGGAAGAAATTCCATTATATATGGTTCACTCGTTGGAGTAAAAAATTAGAAACGACCTGGAGCCTTACGTTGGCCAACTGAAGCGTGCCAAATTAAGAACAACATAAGGTGCCGATGGAGTTGTACATTGTAGTTAATTCCTTTTATTTTTGTAAGTTAATTTCTTTTAGTTTTTATCCTTTTTCCTTTTTTTTTTTTGCAGCCTCAGTCATGCAAGCTGTGAAATGCCACTTGGCAGAGTAAATAAGCAGTTGGTTGGGCTGCAATCAAAAAAATTCAAAAACTGGAAGCAAATCCTAGTCGCAGAAAAAGCTGAACGTACCAAATTAAGTAAAGAATCAAAGACCAGGGGAAGAGATACAGGCGTATCTAGGGATGCCCAGTTAAAATCGGAATAGGAGTTAAACCGGAACCGGAAGTTCGGTTCTGGCTCCAAAAAAATGAAACCAGAACCGTCGGTTCCGGCGGTTAAATCGCCGGTTTTCTGGTTTCTGACGTCGCAGGGGGTAGGAGAGGTAGGCGTGCAGGCTAGGCTGACACGGCAGGCTGAAACCGCCGGTTTCTATGTAAAACCGGCGGTTTTCCGATTTTTTGTTTCAAATTTTAATTCAAATTCAAATTTTTCCCACAACTTTTTTTATCAATAAATACCCCCTCATTATCCTTATTTCAACTTACACCTCTTGTATTAACAAGAATTCTATCTTCTCAACCTTTAATTTCTCTCATCTCTGCCTCCTATTTCTGTCTACTTGTGCAAATTGTGCTTACTTTCATTACTATAGTTGTATAATTATCATTTATATTCACACATTTACACAAATTACACTATATACAATAAACATCAATAACAAATTATCAATAGCCTTCTTCTCGTTCTAACCGTGCCGATAAGGGTAAAGGTGTTGCCCACGATCAAAGGGATGCCACCCAAGATCAAATAGAGCAACAACACGCCGAGTTGCTCAAGAGCAACTTGATTTATTATCGGAACAAGTTGTTGCCCGTATGCAAGTGAGATTGAATAAATTTTTTAATTTTCATTTTTCAATTATAAAATTAGTAACTAAAGTTTAAAGTAATTTGTTTAGTTTATATAATCTAATAACTTCTATACTTGATATGTTTGTAGGCAGAGGAATATGTTGCAACTCATGTCTTGATGGCCATGAGATGGCCATGAACACCATGAACATCTCTTAAGAAAATCCCAGTCCATACTTCAACACAAGTTTTGAGGATTTCAATTTCAAATCGAGTGACGAGTTCCAACAACCAATATTTTCATCTCATTCCCACCAATCGCAACCGGATGTGGGTGATGAATGTTAATATTCGGGCGATGAATAAGAAGATCAAGAAGAAATGCCACCTCCACCTCCACCACCACAATCCCAATGAAGTAAGACATCAAACATCTTCATTAAGCATTTCAAGAAGGTGGAAATTAAAGATTCCAATAGTCATCCAAACGATCCGAAGAAATACACTGTGTATTGCAATTATTGTAATACAAAGTACAAATTTACACATGGTAGTGGATACGATACGTTTATCAAGTATATGGAGAAAAATCGCACGGTGAAATTTGGGAACGGCTCAACCCAAACTCAACTAAATTTTCAACCCAACCCTCAAACGGGTTCATCTCAAACAGGTACACCATCTCTTTTTAAATATGACCATAGATAAGCAACTGATATCATGGCTAGATAAGTAGTTATGCAACATTTATCTTTTAATTCGTATGACAATGAAAGATATGAATATAGTATAAAACAAGCTTATAATCAAAGTGTTAAAAAAATATGTAAAACTTAATTGACTAGATATATAGTAGAACAATGCTTTCATAAAAAAATTGAATTAGCGAAATATTTACTAAACTTAGATCACAAAGTTTCTATTTGTTCTGACGTGTGAACTGATGCATATAACAAAAATTTCTATACGGGAATTACAGTTCATTTTGTAAATAATAGTTGGACATTGAACAAACGTTTGATTGCATTTAAGGAATTTCCGTCACCACATACTGTTCAAGCTATTGCTCATTTAATTATTTAAGTTTTAAATGAATATCAATTAATTAATAAAATATTTTCTGTTGGACTTGATAATGCCTCTGGTAATATTGCTAGTATTTCTTAACTCATTGACTCATGTTCTCCTATTATTAATAGACACTATTTTCATGTTAGATGTATTTGTTATATTTTAAATTTATGTGCTCAAGATACCTTATATTTGTTTAATGAGTATGTAGAACCAATTAGAAAAGCCGTAAAATTAATTTATAATAAAAAAGTTATAGGTAAGAAATGGCCAAAATATTGTCATACTAAAAAAATTAGATATACAAATTTTTCTATGGATGTATCAACTAAATAAAGCTCTACTTATGACATAATAAATTCGACCTTAGAACATTAAGATTATTTAGTAGATTTTTTTTACAGGTTTTAACGATATAGACTTGGTTTTATTATTGTATTTTTGTTCGTGTTTTAAAGAATTGCATGTATATTGCACTATATTTTAATAGTTGTATGAAAAAAAGTAGTCAACAATTACAACTCATAACACTTTATATGGTCCAAAAATGGTTAAAATATTTGAAGAAAATTCCAACGGTATTTTTAGTTGCTAAATGTTTACATCCAAAAAGGAAATTATGTGGTGTTTGTAGTATTCTAGATTGTTATTATGAAATTTTACAAAATTTACCTCTTATGAACTTAGACTAAATTAGTTTAGATTTTGGAATTTCATTTGATTTAGATCTTCCTAACGTATAACAAGTTAAATTTGACTTAGATGTAGCATTACGTAACCTATTTAAGGATTATGAAACAAAAGTAAAATAATGATCATCAAATTAACACTACATCGAGTAGAGATTCTAACTTTAGTAACTATGGATATCTAGACATAGATTATAGTGACACAATAGCAAAGAAAGTAGCATTACTATACAGTAATACAATACATATGGGTAGAGCTAACAGTGAATTAGACGTATATTTGGAATCTCGTGCTATTTTTCAAGATGTAGGTCCTTAACACCACCAAATTGACGTCCTAGATTGGTGATCAACGCATTAGAGAGATTATCCTACACTTGCCACTATGGCAAATGAGATTTTTGCATCTCACTTCCACCGTCGCTGTTGAGCAAGCTTTCAGCATTGCCGGTTGCGTCTTGAACGAACTAAGGAGCAACATGTCGACAAGAAATATGGAAGCCACCATTTTGCTTGATGATTGGGCCAAGACGGAATGAGAGCTCAAGAACCGGATTGGGATCTTCGTTTGGAAAGCGACATTGAAGAATTCACGGAATCCGAAGCCGAATAGGTAAGTTAAGGTAAGAGAACTACGAGGGCTTTGATTTTTCAATGAGGATACATAGGCAACTCAATTTAAATTGTTAAAGTCTAACATTAAGAATTTAAATTGAGCTCAAGCCCTTTTCTTCTTCTTCTTTTCTTTTTTGCCCTTAAACTTTGTACTTTATACTTTATAGTAATGTAATGTAATTTGACTTTGTTGCAATATGTAAACTTGTAGTAAGTTAATAACATTGTTTGTAATTTGTAATGTAAATTTTATTTTGTAACTGTAATTCGTTTATTTTATTACTTAAAAAAATCTTCAAGACTTCTACTTTGTAATTTATTATTTGTACTTGTATTTGTAAATGTAATGTAAACATATACATTTTGAATTATCAATAAATAATTGCAATTTACAAATGTCTTTGTTACACTTAAATTTGTCTAAGTTGTCTTCATTAAAAATAAAAAATAAAAAATTTGGAAAATCGGCAAACCGGAACCGGAACCGCCTGAAAAACTGGCGGATTTAAACCGGAACCGGAACCGCCAGTTTCCGGTTACCTAATGATGAATTTTATGGTCATTGGAGATGAAAATGTGCGGTTTCCGATTACCTAATGATGAATTTTATGGTCATTGGAGATGAAAATGCACATTTGTGGTCTTTGGAGATGGATTTAATATCATTTCAGATCCTTTTTCACTTTTTGACTTTTTTTTATCGAAAACACCCCTCAATCCCTTGAGAGTATAGTTGTACAATTACAATTTGACCTTTTTGGATGCAGACACATCCATGCAGGTGACAAAACTTTTTCATCTTTTTTGTTGATTTGAAGGAAATATTGTAGATATATTTTAATACTCTGTCTCTCTCTCTTTAGATACAAAATAAAATTCATTCATCTTCTTCATTCATTCTTTACTCTTCTTCACTTACAGGCGGTATTTTATTTTAATGTATTTTAATAAACAATTATTTTCTCTCATCTTGTTCATTTTATATTTTATATTATTAATTATTTGTATTAGAAAATGAGTAAATAAAAGATCCATAAAATGTTCACGGATTTTGATTTGGCTTGTGTCATTTGCTTTATGTATTTATTTCTATTTAAAAACTATCATATCTTAATGTACTATTTCAAAATTTTGAGGAAGAAAATGCTATTAGTTTGAAATGAAGCAGGTGGTTGAAGCAAAATTAACTTTACAACTATTCAATATCCATGACATTTTCCCACTTTTTGTTAATTTCGCAATACCTAATGGAATCAAATTCGAAAAAGTGAAAATCAAGAGATTGATTACTTCTGTAGCAAACACAAACACTCTTTTCAATCTATGGAATATTGCATTCAAGCCCAATAGGAAAGGGAAAAGACGTATCGTAAATAAAGAAGAAGATGCTTGGACTTGTTGGAAAATTTTCATGAAGAAGAAGGCGCTACATCTAATTTCAATTTACAACAAACAATAGTGTTGTATTTATTTAATTTCTATGTTTTGGGCTTAATTAATTTTATCTATTATTGGGCCTATTGATTTAATTTTAGTAAATCTAATAATGGGCTTAAATTAGCCTTTACATTTTAAGTGGATTTATATTGTTAATAATCATTACAAAATAATTATCTTTGTATGGATAGAAATATTAATTAATTAATTTTAAATATGGATCTAAATACTTGACCCATTAAATCATTCTACATAAGTATGCATACAAAAAATGTATGTTGTCTTAGAAGGTTAAATTTCAGTAATTGAATTGTAATTTATTTTTGAATGAATTTTAAATTTTCTACAAATAACAGGCAAAAAGAATTATCTTTTGTCTACATCTAAAAGTTAAGTTAATGATGTGCTCTGAACTTCAAATTGTACTTCTTGCCAAAGTATAATAAAAACATACTCCATAGTCATTTTCTTTAGGACACCATTACTTCTATAGTCATTTTTTTCAAATTTAGAATCAATAATCACAAATCAAGTATCCCGAGTTTGCCTAGATATCATTGCAGATACTAAGAATGTAAAACATATGGAATCAATAATCACAAATGACGTACCCGAAGTTTACATGAATATCTTAACAGGTACCCGTAGTCTAAAATGTGTTTCAATTTTCAAGAAACACGAAATTTATCATTTTTAAATGAAAAAGAAGAAATAAAAGTGACTTTTCTTGCCGCGTAGAACAAATCAAGAAATCAACAATGTAGTATGAATCTGACAGCTAATACCAATCGTTGACAACAAATTCTAGGATAAAAGAACTACATATATTGACAAAACATAAAAAGATCATAGGGAAAAAATTATACTATAAATATATTGCCAAACATCGAATAATACTTACCTCAAAAAAATAGTAATAATAATAATAATAATCGAACAATAATACTTAGCTTTCAACGTTGTAATACAATTCGCTCAACCGTCTCAATGAGGGCGCCTCCTCTTCATTTCAAATTTCCTCCATCTACTAAACCAAATCTTCCTATTTCAATTTTATCTCAATCTCAAAAAGTAACAATCTTCACACACACTTTTCAAGATCCAGAGCGAAATCTTAGCAGAATTTACAGAATCGAAAAACTTGAATTTTTGAATAAGGAATTGCAACTTGTTTTTGCCTTACCTAGTTTTCATCCTTGACAAAATTAGAAGACAAATAATTCAAAGATATCATTTAATTTACAGGTAGACTTCAAATTTACTTTAACTATATGTAATTAGTTGTTTAGACATTGTCGTTTTCTCGAGCTTTGTGCTCCTTTTGTGATAATTTAGTATATTTGATTATATATTTACTAGTGAAAATTGATGATCCAAGAGCCCCCGTTACCTTGTCGGCGTAGCCAGGCGCTCGTCAGAGGAGTTCACCAATCAATTTCAAGTTCAACGAAGTCGACATCTCCGATAAACATTTTATCCGTAGCAAATATGTGACGTTGTAGCAAGAGAGAAATGTTTACAGTTGTGAAGAAGAAGATGATTACATATATATTTTAAGAGAGAGAGAGTATATTAAAAAGTAGCTTTATGTCAAATCAAAAATTGTCTGCAAAAAGTTGTTTAGAAAAGTCGAGCTGTCAAAATGTAGATTCCTAAAAGGATATTTATATCCTTCATTGGGTCATGACTTCATGGTCATTTCGGGAAACAAAATTTGTGTCAATGTACCTCAAGTATGATTTTTTCGAGTAATGAGACTCGACTTCAATTTAGGATATTTGTTTGGCAATTTGCATCTATGGTGCTACATAAACTGAATTTGAACATATTCCCATTTCCTTTTTCGAATTTGGAGGTATTACTCATTTGGAGATGTATTACATTTTTGGAGATTCTATTTTTTCTTTTTAAATTTACCGTTTTCGTTGATGGATTTACAGCCTTTTGGTTTTAGAAAATGTTAACTAAGCGGGAAACTAGTTGTTGCTTAAAATATAGCCTTTGATCTGCTTTTTTCTCCATGTGAGCTTCTTCTTTTGGGGAATCTTCTTTCTTGCTTTGCGCTTTTCCTCGTTCTTCTTCACTTCCTTTGTTGCTAAGCTATAAAAGTTGTTTTGTTAAAGACTGCTGAAATGCTCAAGCTTCTGTGCGAAAGATGCTAATGATTTGAATTTAACCTCCGTGGCTGATAGTTCCTGTGCTCCGAATGCAGAAGAGCTTGGAAGAGCAGGATAAGAAGTGTGTTACGTAACTAGTGGATGGTGCTACTTCAGTAGATGTCCGTAGCCTAGCTTGTGACTTAAGGGATAGTATTGGAAGCTTGTCGAGACGAAGTTTTGATGTGAGGCTGCACGCTCACCACCGTTGAAAGTCTCGTGGTGCTGTCCATGAGTTGCACGACCAGCCTGAAGTTATTCAGACCAGTTGTTGGGCTGAATTACTCCGTGATGTGATCAAAAGATTGGAAGAGAGTGAGTACATGGCCTGCCCGAAAACACGTGGTGGCATGTGGAGCTGTTTGCCGGTCATGGAGGGAGATGTGCAACGAAATTGTTCAATGCCCTGAATTTTGTGGAAAATTAACCTTTCCAATATCCCTCAAGCAGGTCAGTGTTTCTTTATTTTTCATTGATTGTGGATAATTACCCTTTGCTTATCAAGTCAGTAAATGCTAGTAGATTGGTTTCCTGTTGATCAATGCTTTGCTGAAAGTATGCTGTGTTTCTCATATGCAGCCAGGGTTTCGGGATGGAAGCATCCAGTGTTTCATTAAGAGAGACAAGTCTAAGTTCGGGATGGAAGCATCCAGTGTTTCATTAAGAGAGACAAGTCTAAGTTGACTTACCAACTATTTCTGTGCCTTAGTCCTGGTAAGTATTTGATACTGACTGTGTAAAACCTTGATGTTTAAGTTCAAACACTGTTTCTTTTTTGATTGACTTTAGTATTAATTGCTAGATGAACCTTGTAACGCTTTAGATTCATGTTGTTTGTGACCACATGATCATAGTAAACTAGCTGATTGGTATGTGTCGTTTTGTATTTGCTTCAATTCAATCTAAGGTTTATTAGTTGAAATTCATATAACTGTTTTGCAAAGCTGGATATTAAATTTTGAGGTGTTCTATTAAGATGCCAAATACATTATCTTCTGGTGATATAAGTAAAATTGTAATCCTTTGTAGCATCTCAGGTTATGCATATAGTATTTGTAAAAAAAAATCTATTTATGTATGTTGCTATATCTGAGGATGAATGAGTAGTTATCTAATCTAATGAGCCAAATTTTATTCCTTTTTTTTGGTGCCACCCTGCTGAACCATTTGCCAATTGCCATAGGACCTGCTGGCAACTTGTCTAAATGTTTCCTTTCATCAAGGCGCTCAAGTAAGTTGTTGCTGAAAGAGTTTCCCGAAGCTTTTCCTCTCCATGCCATCTATGTTGCCTTTTTAAGGAGCTACCAGGACAGTTTCATTAGATCTTTCATAGTTACTTCAATTTAAAGTCTTGTATCATAATAAGTAATCTTTTCGATGGTGGCTAAAACTACATTGAAATAAGAACAGAACATATAAGAAAACTAAATATCAACTTACTAAGTATGAAGGAAATGTAAACAATAGTACTTACCATTTTGAAACTCTTTTTGTTGTTCTTCTTCAGGCATGCCTTCTTCGTCTTTCTTTTCCACAATAGTACTAGTCTTCATCC